>JABXWE010013570.1:0-10203 GCA_014611495.1 Limonius californicus
TACTCACTTCACATAGGTTCTAACTACAGGGGAACAACGATATAACGATATAAATAAGAGACAATGTGCCAATAAACAAAGAACAATATGGCTTTGGAAAGAACAGGTCAATCTTCATAGTTCTCCAAATAGTAGTAACAGCTATCAGATGTCATAAATATATTAGAAGAAAAATCAGCACCGCACGAATAGATAAGAATTGTAGAAAACCTGAACACAAACAATACCATCAAAGTAAGAGTAAAGAAAAACTTAGAAATAGCGATGGCAACTGGTATACGCCATGGAGACAGCATCAGCCCCTGTCCGCTGCGACCGCTTACAGTAAGAAGAAGACAATAGACTATGGAACCGCGGCAGGCTTAGATAGATGCGAGAGAGGTCAAGGCCCATGACGCTGGAAAAATGTTAAAAATAGCAATCTTATTGCGCCCTTTTGAACAAGAAATGTTTGAATGAAACTCTAGGCCGAATTCTATTTCCAAAGAACGTGGTGTAACAACAACGAAGTTTTGGGTTTACATTCGAAGACGAGGGCTTAACGTCAAAATTCCAAACTTTATAAATTACAGATCAACAAGTTTATTTCTTAACTTACTTTTCGATTACGTAGTTGCTACTTTATTGTTATATGTAGAGGCTTCACTTTCAAATGACTTTACTCTTTTGCATTTAAGTTTTCTTAAACCATCAACTTCAATATCTCTTTCCACTAAGGCCACGTTTGGCTCATTGTACACCCTAAGCATGAATTTTGTCTAATTGGGGGTAGTGCTAACCCAGTAACGATGTTTAACGTGTCACACGTCGCAGTGGCACAGGCTTTACTTCTTATCCGACAGAAGGTCCACTTTCAGATTTTTTCCACGCTAGAAAATCTCGCAAACGCACGTATGGGATGTGCTGTACATATAATCTATAATAAAATAATGCAGTCACTACTATGTGTTTATTATCGACTAGTTACCATTTTATTATGGTCTACAATGCTTCAATGAAGTGAAATATATATTATAATATATTAAAAGCCTATTATTTGATATCAATAAAGTTTTGTTGAGTGTTTTTATTAGCATTTAATTTAAACAGCTTAAATACATACCAACAGAGTATGTAGTTTCTTCTATATATTCGAATATCAAGGACTTCTTAAAAGTAGTTTCATATCTAGTAGCTCAGGATCAGGATAATGCAACTTCTATACTACACAGTTGGCTAACGAAAAATGAAATACGTAGTGCTGGTAAATTCCGATATTCTAATGTTTTTTGACATTTACAGCTTCTACGTGGACAGAAGTACTTGAAAATTGATTATGCAGAAACTTTCTGTCGAGAGCTTTTTCCCGAATAATGGTGTAAGGGCAGATCTACTTTCGTAGAGGCAGTATATTATTTGCTTAACGATGGTTAAACGAAATGGAATTTAATAGCGTTTATCTAATTTACTTGTTATTGTGTAGTAATAATCAGTAACATACAAAGTGATTTTTTAAAAAGTCAATTGCAGTAGCCTATCGATTGTCCCATCTATATTAAGCTTTAGAATCTGACAATATGAAAATTGTAACAGAAAGAAAGAAATCTTGAAGAAAAACCTGTAATTTACTTACCTTAATAAATTACAAATCAGTTGCAACTAAATACTTGTTCATTTTCACATTTTGTTGGGCCAACATTTTTAACTACCTGAACTGTCACACAGTTTGACATACAGGTAAATGTCATTCAAAGCTCATTACAGCTGACTGCAGACGGAATAGCTTTTTTTCTAGGCTTGCTGCAATTGACTTTTTAAAAACTCACTTTGTATTTGAAAGAAATTTTAAATACTCAGAATTTTATGGCTACCCAATTATAATAGAAGTGCGTGTGCTGAGAGTGTTAGTAGCTGTATCAGCTATAAACTTTCTTGAAAGGATTGTGAAGCTAATTAACTGCATTCTAATTTGTGTTTCCTCTTCGCAGAACCATAAAAGAAGAGTACGATGTTCGCAGAATCTAAAATAAAAACACAATGTCTTTTAAAAAATTATTAGAATAAGTAGGTACTAAACTGTACTGGTCAAGGTGTAACAAATATTATACTGCAGATTATATTATTATATAATTGTTTTAATTTAGGTTGATGTTCAAACTGTAAAGTGTTATTGGTAATTTTAAAAATTGTCCGTTGGACTAAATATACTACAAATGTTTTTAATTATATTATTATACGACGGTGATTCATCAGTTATGGATCAGTTATGGTCGCTAACATAGAAGGTATTGACCGAGAAATGAATAATTGTTTTCTAGAAACGTCTATTATTAACATTAATGTACGCCAAGTTGCAGGTGCCTATCTTCTTGTTTGTAAAAGGTTACATTAAATATTACTCTGGTGTCGCTGATTTTGTTGAAATAGAAAAGTTCGAGACGAGGGCTGTCGTAAAATACTTTATAAGAAGGGTTTTCACCGCAGAAAATTTATAATGACATGTATTAGGTGATTCTACCCCGTGATATCAAGTGTAGGAATAATATTTGTGGACAAATTCTTTCACATTTATTGTATGCTCGTATAGTTGTCAATAAATATGTTTTCTAAATATTGGAGTTACTAACCCCCTTGGGTAATAAATTATGTTTATGGTTATGCCTTCCCAAGACCCGAGACTCGTCGCAGAGCGGTGTTTTTAGGTAAGATTTAGGAAAATTAGGGTAGTGGGTCCGAAACGGCCGAAGTGGTGGCTTCTTAGATGGGTTTAGATATCGCGCGTTCGGTATAAGTGAATTAACAGAATACGTGCGTGGCTTAGTTGATAAATACACTGAAGTGATGTATACGTATATATTGGCTACCTGTGAGGTAGTGGTATTGTGCGAGATGAGTAGTTGTTGATTGAGCTGTAGATAATGCTTTTGCTTATGTAGTACTGTTAGTAATTGTAATTACTGTGTTTTATGATTGAGGACTGTGGTACCTATGCTTGGGGGACCAGTGAGCTCTCCAAGGTTCCTGGGGGTTGTGTACCAGCGCAGGACTCCGTTTTAAGCTGCTTAATGCTTGGGAGGGTCGGTGATTGGGCCTAATCACTCGACTTGACCTCGACCTGGTTGACCAGCCAGTGATCTCTGAACTTTCAGAATGGCCTAAGGACAGTCTGTCTCTCACTCTTTTCCTTGTGATGCACGTACGGTGGCCGGCGCAGGTCGTTTAGTGATCACAATGACATGACAACTGAACCCATTGACCGGTGGTAACATTCGGTTACCCGGTATCCGTTACAGGTTAGGCACATCAGTCAAGATCTACTAAAGACGGCTCTGTCAAGAACACTTCACCCTGAACGAGAACTACTAGGAGCCGGTCCTGTCATGGTGCCAAAGGTGAGCTACTAGATGCGACCCGGGATACTACAGGGGACACCCGACCCCCTTTAAGTAGAAATGTAGAAGTTGCAATGCTAATGTAGTAATGTATTATTGCTTGTGTGTTCCATGCTTTACTGGTGTGTGCTTAAATTGGGTTGTGGTTGTTTGTGTGTTTACTTTATGAGTGCACCGCCTACATGTCTGAAACTGTCAAATCCTGAGCTCCGGAGAATTTAGTCTGGATGGAGTACACATATCCGACTTCGAGACCCTATCGGTGAGTGTTTAGTAATTTATTATATTTATTTTGTAAAAATTTCCACCGCTCGTCCCGATGCGAAAAAGACTCTCCTACACAAGTAATTAAGAATTGGTACCGGGATTTCAAATTAGAAAGGAAGTCGTGTCAACAAGCACCTGGTGTTGGTCCACCAAAAATAGTTATCACTGAAAATATTGATTTGGGCCATGATATTGTCAGGGGCAGCTCCGGGCCGCTTTAATTTTGAATATTTCTAGTCCTGCTAGCAATTTAATTGGAATTATTTTAGTTAGTTATTGAATTTCGTTTCCTTTTATTTGTTGTAGTAAGATTACGCAATCTTATGTACGTTTTTCGTGGTCTCGAGTTTGAGGGTCAGGATGTTTATAATCAAATTTTGTGTTCACATATCTTAACTCGCAATTATTTTGTAATTTCTCTACGTAGTTTTAGGAACTTGTACTACTTAGAATCTTTTGTAATTTATTGTATTGTTTAACGTTCTTGTGAGTTTAGCTTGCCGGCTTGAAAGATATTGGGGCAGTTCTGATTGAATGTCCAAGAACTATTCAACTACTTGGGTTAAATTTCAGGGTTCAGTTTGGGAACATACTGTTCGAGAACTCATAAATTTGTTTTGGTTACGTAGTTTCTTCCTTTAAATACGGACGAACTGTTGAAAGCGTAACAGTTATTTTATACTCGTTCATCGAAGCACATCAATTTCAAAATCACTCCTTATTTTGAAAATAGTGCTCTTCGAGATTTTCCTCTGCAAATTAATCCCTTTCCTTTCCTCACCTTCAGTAGAGAGGTCTAGCTTGACCGGCGCCCCTGTAGGATGGTCTTCCAGGTTACGTTTCTTCCTGTTTCCTCCACATGATCTTGTGGGATGCTAAGAGCAATAGTCAAGGGGAGGGGAGGATTTTCTATATCCGGCAAACTAACTTACCAGATATATTACCCTGATTAGGTTTTCTGCAGTTTCCCAATAAATGTTTTATACCTCTACAGTGTTTCATTTATCAAGTTCAGCTACTTCGATTTCGAACCTGTTACTACATAAAAAATAGTAAGAAACACAACACAACGTATCATATGGAGGGTCCGCGACGTGACAATACGGTTACGGTCAAATATATTGCTGCGACTTGTGGCTTCTCTGTTGAAAGCGTTAAGAACATTTTGCAAGGGGAATTGGGTCTAAAAAGGTCTGCGCACGATGGATTCCGAAAATGTTGTAACCTGATCAGAAGCGGGCCAGGTTTCTCACTGCTGCGAGTAGTTTGAAATTAATGGACACGGATTTGTAGGGATTTCTGGAAATATTTATAACTGTAGATTAAATTTGGATTCACTATTTGGTCCAGATGTTAAGTGTATAAATTTAATTTGGGTATAAACTGTATATATTTTGGTGATGCAAATAAATATGTGTAAACTTGTTCCTTTAAAGTGTAACAATGTCTGAATAAAATTTGTAACGGTATTTTCGCGCCTGGTTGGTTTGTTACCCATGTTACTTATAGTTGGTGGCGCTTGCGTAGTCCTCCTTGACGTTTATTTAGCTGCGCGAGAGTATTTTTAGAAAACTTTCATTTCCGGCATTCATCTTCCTGTGATGGTGACAATTGACTGAACGTCGTATTAGATTTCTTCGCAAAAGTATATTTTACTTGAGAGTTTTCTCGATTTATTGAAGGGATCTTCTTAGACATCGTGATCTGTGGTCGTTAATAGATTTTTGATGTAGGTCGTATGACCGATTTGAATGTTCGTTCCAGTCTTTATTCACGTCAATCGGATTTCTTTCGATTGACAACAAATTGGGGGCAGTAAGATTTTGCCCAAGGGTTATTTCCTTCCTGTATTGCTGAATCTGGGTGAGAAAAACATTTTCTGGTTCACCTCGTCACCTGGCAAGCGGGAACACGTGTCCACGCAGTCACGCCAAATTCCCAAGAACGTCGTGCTTCTAGCATTCAGGAAAGTGATTTATATTCATTTACTTTAGTTAATTTTGGATTCGAGTTAATCGCTCGTTGTTTGATTTGCGTTGTTGTCGAGTTATAAAATCTAATTTCAAATTGTTCAATGTGTGTGCGAATCACTTATGTAGCTTAAGACTACCATACTTTAGCGTGTTACGTATTTCGTACATATTATCATAATTATCACTTAATATATACAGGGTACGTCATCTTGAGCCGTAATATTGCGTTTATTCGGATTTGTATCTAGGATATCTTGTGTTTACAGAGCGCTTATATCAATTGAAAGTACTTTCAGAGGATAGGGTGTTATTTGCTTCTTAAACGCCGTTTTTATTTACAAACGCAGTATTTTTACCTTGCTCACTTATTTAAATTTTATTTAATTCTATATTAAGTGAATTGTACGGGTAGTGTGTACTTATACAGGGTTCCAGTGCATTTTAGCACAGTTATTGCATATGTTACTGGGGAAATTACTTTTACTGGTGTTTTTTTTTTGGTTCATTAAATTACCATTGTTGCAATTGGTCTTATTATTTATTGTTACCCTATCTTTGATAATCTTGTAGCGACGAAGTAATTAGGTAAGTGGAGAACCTGAGGTCCAGCTTACTAAATCTACATCTGGATTAATATTAGCGTAATCTTTCAAGCTGGTGGCGCCCTTTTCAGGTGATTGACGAGTAGTTAATTACATTATTTTTATTTGACTTTATTTGAGAACCGCCCATCTTCGATTGAGGTTCCGGGAGGCTGATATTAATCAACGTATTACTTATCTAATTTACAGGAATTTCCATAGGAAATTATTTGAAGGCGTCATAAATTCACATGTACCATGTGTGCGTAAAGAATTAAGAATTCTAGGGTCGCATTTTTGGCCTCAAGAGGGTGAAAATATGGAGTAGACGTTTTAAGGAAAGGGGCTGGTTTTGGAATCATGTTAGGGTTGCATGTGCTATGCATGTAGCTAGCTACTTATAATAGTTAATCCAGTGCACCGGTGATTAAGTATTCTGGCATGTATCTACAATTAGATAAATTGTGATTGCTGATCAGTATTGCTCTTTATATGGGTGTGGGTGTGATTGAGAGCTCTTAGAGTTTGGCCAGGCGATATTGATTGTTATGTTATTTTCAAATTCGCCGCTTTATATGAATAAATTTCTTAATTTGTTTGCCGCTTGGTAAGAATTGGTAACGCTATTTTAATTGCCGTTTGTATATTGGATACAGTTTTGGTTGCATTGCGTCTTTGAAGAATGGAGCATTGTTAAGCTTGTTGGTGTTTTCCGTCTTATAATTTACGATCGAAGGAGTCCCAGATTTGTTCAAGGTTTTTCTTTGTGGGATGTTTTTCACCGTGCAGACGGAATTGCTAGAGAGCACTTCTCAGAATTCATTTGTTTTGCTGCATTTCAATATTGCTTCCCCAGGGTTTTTCCAAAACCTGCACGTGGTATTCCTTCTAGAATAAAAATTAGGCTGGACACTGTTCTGCAGCGGGGGGAGAGTTAGTGGAAGCTAGACCTTTGAGATAGACGGACGCAACTTGGAAGATAGCTTTCTTTTCCCTTCGTGGCGCCTCTGTTAAGTTTACCATATTACCGTTTGCTGTAGAGCATAATCAAATCGACTTAAAGTCGGATAAATAAAAATAACAGAAGGTTCGCTTTGGTGTTGGACAATTTAAGTTAGTTGCTCCTGTCGAATTCAGTTCGGATCTTTGTGAAGTGAAAAGGGAAAAAAAAAGGAAATCGTGCAAGTGTTTTGCTAGAATTTGGTTCGTTCCTGTCGCCCGAAAAAGTCTCGCTTCTGTCTCCACGTTAACTGACCTAGTTGGAAGAAACTTGGCCCTCTACAGGGGCGTACCAGCTACACCTCGTATCAACGCTGCCCCGAAGAACGTTGTCTTCCTCCTCTTTATTTTTTTTTCGACCCCGCAACCGGAAATCGCCGCCGTTGTGCCTGTCTCGTTTTAAGCCATCCACCGGAATTCAAGGTAAAAAAACTTCCAGTTTTGTGTTGTGACAAACAAACTTTTTTGCTCGCGTTAACTTGCAGACTTCAAATTTAACTTCAGGTATTTACAAGAAAAAAACGACCTTCACTCGGCATATGTGTTGGTAATTTGTTTTATAATAAAACTACTAGATTATATTCATTTTTGTGAACTTCAGCGTCACTGGTGTTTCGTAACTGAATGCAGAACGTAAATCCCGTTGCACCAGTGGCGGCGAGTCCATTTCTCTGAACGTTCAAGAATTTTACCCATGTAATTCAAACTTTTTGCGTTAGGTATAATTTGCCTGTTGGCTTCTCGGCCTTCCACGAGGACCTACAATAAGCTGGATTTGGAAGGTGGCGCCCACTTGTTTTGACTCACCCTGTACACAACTAAAGATTTTTTTCCCATATAAGCGATTTGCACGAACTTCCCCTACTCCTCTGAGCTAGGCTGTAGGCCCTTTTCCATCAAGCTAGTTACGAATCGTCGAAAAAGCTCGATTGGCCCGTAACATGATAGCTTGTATACCATAAACTAACATAAATCTGCCCGTTAAGCTTTTTGGGTATTCTGGTGCTGTGGACTATACAAGTGTGGCTAACCACGGGGTTTTAAGAAATTGCAAACCGATGCCCTAGGGGCCTCAGAATCCTGTGTTACATGCTTCGTGTTAGGCAGTTCGCACGGTTGTCACAGAGACATGGGTGGATGGTATTCCTCTCCTATTGGCACTTTAGGGAGCACAGAATTGCAAATCGAGGTCGTAGGCCCCAAAATCCTATGGTATTAAAACAGAAGTAATTATCTAATGGGCAATGATGTGGAAGTTAACAATCACCTGAGCGGACCAATCAAAGGTTTAATTATTCGATCCAAGTGCTACTAGTAAACTGTCTGTTCAACGTAGTGAAAGGGGTGGGACCCCCGCTGAGGTACATTACAATACTTAATAACAGCAATAGATTGGTGAGTCCTTTTGTGTTTTATGTTTCCATATGTGGTTTCGCTTAATTGCGACTCTCGTCTGTCAATGGTCCAAGCACTGCTCAATTCCAACACTCTAACCTTACGATAAGTATTCAAAAAATATGTGAAGCTTAGTTTCTTTGAAATAAACTTATTTGCGAGTTGAATAAAAACGTTCAACAAAAAGAGAGTCAAAATGGTAGAGTATGGAATGGCGGCATCGTAGTTCCCCTCCCCAAGAATGTTGCGTGTGACTACATTGGCCGGAAAGTTAATGGCAACAGTGTTTCGGGATTCTGAGGTAATGTTTTTTGTTCATTACTTACCACGCGGTCACACAATAACGGGAGACTTTTACTCAAAACTCATACCAAAAGTTCGTAAGGTTATGAAGCAGAAAGAGGCTTGGAAAATGGAAACGCGGAGTTCTGTTCTACCAAGACAACGCTCCCGTTCACAAGAGCTGTGTTTCTATGGTTACTATCCACGATGCTAAATTTGAAATTTTAGAATAACCTTCATATACGCCAGATCTGCCCCCAGTCACTTTAATCTGTTCCCCAAATTACAAGAACACCAGGGAACTCATTTTTCGTACAATGAAGAGACTGATGAGATGACTGCTGTGAATGAGTGGTTTGTAATGCAGCACAAAGAGTTTTTTTTAATGGCATCCAATCTCTGTATTATCGTTATCCTTTCTGGGATTATGTTGAGAAGTAAAGATGTTTGAAATGTCTAAGTCAGTTTAAATCGTATATTATTTTGGTCGGTTCAAAGGAAGGTAATGTGTTTATTCGTATAAATATATTTTGATAAATGCTGTTTGTTGCGAACACTTTCAATATCATTTGTTTACTAATAAGTTAAAGTATCTCCACTGTAGCCGTTTTCCAAGAAAAGAAAGTACCAAACGCTATTGTTCAACTACCTAATTATAGATAGCTACAAAAAGCCACATGGAAATTGAAAATCGATCAATGAAAGTAGTATCTGGAACAAGAACTAGTCAAGCTGACAACCTAAGCTCACCATTAATCAATCTAGTTATGATAAAACAATACCAGAAGTTAAACCATTACCAGGCTATTCAGGCTTCACCCCAACAACTCGCGAGTACCACAGGGTAGCGTCTTAGGGCCAGTGCGTTACCTCACATGCACAGCTAACCTACACTGTAATTTTTAAAGGTTGAAAAAAGGTAGAAATTAAATTGAGAGGTATTTTTACTTTCCTTTAGAGGTTGAACACATATTCAGAAGTATAACCAAGTACCTCAGGGTATTTAATCTCCTAATTCTACCTCGTTTAGCATGTATAGCATTTTGTTCTACCTCAAAGTTACACGAAACGTATAATAATATAACATTTAAGGAATTGCATTCTACGTTAAGGTACTGTTGAGAGTTTTCTACCTCACCGTATAATTTTCTCTGGTAGGGAATAATTTTACTGCTTCTTGAAAGGTAGAAATTTTATTGGTCGGGCAATAATTACTTACCTTTACAAATAATATTCCACCTTACAAATAATTGTAATTTTCTACCTTACGGTAGAATTTTATAGCTATTTAAGGAGTAGAAATTTTATCGGTCGGGGTAACAATTAATTACCTTT
>JABXWE010013572.1:0-12057 GCA_014611495.1 Limonius californicus
TCGTAATTTTCAAGAAAAAAACTACACATGGCAACTTTTCATTGACTTTGCCGATTTTCCCGAAATCTCTAATTGGCAAATTTCAGTAAAATCGAGCAATTCCTAATAGATATTTGTGTAAAACTTTTGATTTCCAATTTTTACGAAAAGAATATTCCCTCTATACTTGTAATATAGAAAACCAATGAAACTCACTCAATGAAAAAGAAGAACGTCCTCCAATACGTACTTGAACATGATTCCTTCAAATTATCCTCGTCCCACTGTCAATATCTAGTATATTTCAAAGGAATTCTCTCAAAATAACATCCATATCTTGATTGAGTCCAGCAAATCAAATATGTATCAAATTTAACATGCGTCTTCCGAAGGTATCAATTTTACCTTGCAGTTCAATAATCAACACCCTGATAAGCACAAAGCGTTCTACGTCGCCCTCGAATCAATTGAGTTGCTGTTTGTACGGGTCCGGCACGTGCTCCGGTATTAATGGGGCCACTTAGACCGGAGCCGGATGCTTCTCGTATCGGACTTTCAGCGCGCTGCTTCCGTGTGCCATATGCGTTCGTGATTGCAACAAATTGATGATCATAGCTATTTTTGTTTCCTTTGCCTCTAGATCCCCTCCAGACTCTTTTGAGCTCATTTTCCAGCTTCAAATTCGCTGAAATTGTTTGATGTTAATTTATTGCATGGGGGTGCCTTATCGAGCTTTATTTCTGGCCCTTGAAGCACTTTGAAAGCTCTTGACAAATTGTCTTTAACTTATTGGCGCTGTAAATTGGAAGACTTTCATTGGTTCTTTGTTTCCTTTGGATACTCGTATTTTATCAGAATTATTTTCTTCCGGAATTCGGGTTGTTAACAGCCGTAATTGTTTTTACTAATACAGAGGACTCGGGTTCGGACCCAATCGCGGTCAGTAACCGGAAATCAGTAAATTTGAGTTTTTTCAAAAAAAATGTTCTTCTACCATTCTACCAAAATTAAAGATGATGATTCTAACGATACGCAACAAACAAGTTTCAGCGTATATTTCACAAAAATCGCACGAAACTGTAGTGGCTTTTGCATTTATTATTGTCTTTATGCTTTAGACTTTAGAGCAATATGTTTTAGCAGATTTATTTTGGTTTTGAAATAGATCCAGGTATTATATTAAATATTCTAAAAGAGGCTTTCATCGTGCAACTGTTCAATATTTGAACACCATCTATCATTTTTTTTATACTACCTGGTCTTCCAAAACAAACATCGAACAATATTTCTTTATTATAGAATGTTCTCGTAAAAATGATTTATAACGATATGTTCCATCAAATTCACTTGCTTTTGATATAGATCCTCCTATATACTATGAAATATTCTAACGGAGCATTTAATGCAACTATTCAACTACCACCATGAAATATAGCAATTTTGGAGATACCATAACTGAAAAATTCAATCTCTCGCAGACCACAGTTGTCATAAATTTAATTACATAAACAGAAAAATAAACGGAATGTATTGACTAGCTAGGGAATTTAAATAAATCATGGGGGACCGCGGTAGAGGAGTGATCGCGATATTTGGCTTCAGAGTTATTCTACCAAAGTCGCTCATATTTGAATCCTGAGCACTAAACTTACCCAGGGTGTTTGTGGTGTCTTAGTAATAGTTGGGGCATGGTAGACCCGTGTACAGCATGAAATGTGCTGGGCCGGGATAAGCTGGGTGGGTTGGGAATCGTGGAGTTGCCAAAAGAATCCCACCCATTCTTTACATACAATTTTAAAAATCATAATTACTTTACTAATATTAAATTAATATTAATCAAAATTATTGTACAGTAAGCTATTCATAAGGAGAATAAAAATGAAATCAATTAGTATGTAAAATATTTGCAAAGGACTGGGGTGGCTCAGTGGTATGAGAGTCAGGCTTTGGATGTAATAGCCGAAACGTTTCTCGGTAAAAATCACTTTAGGAGTTAGAAAATTTCTGTAATTCTCTGGTTTGTGGGTGCTAGGTCCCGGTCTCCATTTGTAATTCGGGAGCTTATTAATGGCACTCCTCCTGTTACATGCGTACTATAAGAAGTAATAAGACTCCATACGCATATACCCCACACCAGGCAGGTTAAATACGGTTACGCACCAACACGGTAACCCTTTGGGCTCTGTTGTGCATTGCGCAAACTAGTTTAGCCTTGCATCACACCAAACCGATGGGCCTACAAGGCCTATGAAAACTCCATAATAATAAAACAAATATTTGCGAAAACCTCTCAAACACCCATAATGTTCTAAATAAATATTACAGGTACACTTTCTCCTAATGATTTCTGTGATAGTGTATTATGCAAATATATATATGCAAAATATATTGCAGTTTTTTTTATGGTCGTCGTGAACAAATAAAGGATGTAAGGAGATTTCCATAAACGATGGATTTCTTCCTTTGTGAAAATTCAATTATTTTAAATAAACCACATTAATAAAGAAAATATTAAAATACTCCTTGATTGCCAATTATTGATTTGGCTTTTTTCATCATTTGTAGGAGACCGAATACACTTTGAGATGCTTTAAATATTGAACCATGAGGGATTACAATGTCTCAGGGTTTTCTCAACTTTAAATAGAAATGAAGAAGGTTTTTCATAATACTGGAAATTCCGTTGTTTATGTAACAGCGTAGCAGGAAATCATTATAAGTTTTTGGAATAAGACAGTTTCTCGCGTCAACTGCACACAAGGTTGTTTTATATATATATTTTTTTCTCTTTGAACGAATGCATAATAACTTTGATAAGAATTCATATTTCTAGTTTAATAAACTTCAAATTCACTATTTATATAGTAAAAATAAAATCGGAATATATGTCTGTTGGTTGTTATATTAAATAAAAGGGTAATTTGGAAGAAAGTAGATGCTATTCTTTGAAAAGGGTATATAGATAACGTTATGCTGGCATTTGAAATAAACCAAATAAATATTGAAAAACCTTCATTTATAATTTTGTAACTACGAACACAAACAGAATCTGATCCATATTCAATCTGAATGTTTACCAAAAATTTGCCATTCCTACAATCTATATTTATTACAGGGATTGCGAATTATCCTGAATGAATAAGATGCTCATTTTTTAGAAAATAAACGAAGGCATCAATAGATTCTGCTCAGAAATCTAGGAGTTTTTCTCGATGTAACCAAGTTGAATTTTTTACCTACTTTAAAATCCAACAAACAAAGAGTTTTAAATTTTGAATGCACTGTATATTTAGCAGGTTATACAAATGACCTAAACCATGCATACATGAATTTCCCGTGATAAATTATTCTACGCGCTGGTACGGCCACATCTTGGTCAACGTTAATGTTCCTTGGCAGCCTTACTTATTGCTCCGAGCAAATTTCCCTCGGGAAGCGTGGTCAGTAAATGAATTTTTTCTCCATTGTGTGGTGGAGAATTAATTCTCCAAAGCGTATGCGTCCCAGTTTGGCTGTTCAGAACTTCGGTTTTCGAGTGTACAATACTGAGCGGCCTCTCGTTGATTACTCCATCACGTCTAAGAGACTTCCTAGCTTCGATCCAGAGAAAATTGAGAAACTGAATTGTATACATTGTCTTGATATAAAATTAGTTCTACTGCATTCTGATTTGAAATCACGTTTAGTACACATAATTAACAATAGTCTATATACAATGGGGACCCACATCATATCGGCAAATGTAACCATTTCAACAGCTCATAGAACACCCTTTGAGTAATTTGCGGAGTGAGAAGTTAATGACGCTTTGACTTTGATGTTGTTAATGGATAGACGTTGATCTGTATGTACCGATACGGACGCATTCATGCATTATGGAAAATTAGATTATAATCCTTTAGAGTCCTGAATTGTCCACATTGTAACAAATTCGGGCAGAAAGTTCTTTAAAATCCGACGAATTCCTTTTTTGTTATGCTGTAACTTTTCGGGCGCTTTCAGTCTGGACCTGAATTTTGAGTATTATTAATTTGATCGATGGAACACGCAGTATTGGAATTGAATAGACAGAATTGTTTAAAAGATCGAACGTAAATGGAAGCGAATAAACAAGCTGATATAATGAAAAGTAATTGAAAAGCAATGTATAGGTCAGTTGGAGAATTGTAATAATTCAACTGTTCATCATCAAAAATAAATTGAGTTCGTTTGGCTGCTTTTTGGATTCAATACCGGAATATTAAAAATTTGAAGGTGAAAATTAAATAATGAGGAAGCAAAACAAAATTCGAAAATTTCACAATGTTGAACACTGTCTAAGATGCAATTTCTCCAACGTTTTGTGAGGTAATACACCTAGGAGTAGAATATCCAGTCACTTATTTTTACGATTTCCTTGATAACTTTTTGAATTGGCTGTACGATTAATAATCGGAGGGACAAAACATCTCTTTAAAGTATCAGAATAATATGACCGGATTATTGTTATATCTTCTTATCTTTTAATCGCGATATTTTATTTTTTGCCTTTGATTACTTTTATTGACTATAGCACTGCGTTTATATTAGAAGTTTCGTCTGTATTTATCAATGTCTTCCCAAATTACAGAAGGTGCCGTATACTGCTTTATGCGCAAAATTTATTGTTCTGTCTGGATAATTATAGTTTCAAATTTAAAAAATGCTGTCAAAAATAAATGCCTATGTACAAATCATCTCGAAGAAGACCAAGTATAAGGATGAAGCAAAAAACTTACACACACATATTATAAATATAAAGTATGTGAAGATACTGCTTTACAAGATATACATAAATGAATAATGATTGATACTGAAGACGAGTCAAGGATACAACGAAGTGAAAGAAATTATGTGAAAAATGTGGATAATGATACTACTGATGTAATAGAAGAACTAACGAACCACGATGCAATGTTCCACATTCATATGGAATAGAAGAACAACCAGAATGAACTCCATATCAGCAGGAAATAGGCTTTACCCTATTATTCCGCATAATAGAGCTCCTACTGTACATTAGTTAGTTGCCTTCTGTAAAATAGCTAAGATATTCCCTGATGGTTTTTCGGTAGTTTTTGGTAGTTCTTGCTTCTTTTTTATTATTCGAGCTGTCATATGTCTTGTAGACCCATTATTTTGGTGTGAGGCAAGACCAAGCTAGTTTGTGCTATACACATCAAGGCCCGACTCTGTAGGTTACCGTGTTGTTGTGTAACCGTACTTAATTTGCTCGGTGTAAGTCATGCGCGTAGAGTCTTGGTACTCCTCTAGTGCGACCGTAACACGAGGAGTGCCATTAAATTGATCCCCAATGACAAATGGAGACCGGGGCTCAGCACCGACCAACTAGGGAATTAGAAAAGTTTTCTGACCCCTTGAGTGATTCGAACGGGGAAGCGTTTGAACTCTTACATCCAAAGCCTGACTCACTTACCGCTGAGCCACCCTAGTCCCGAATTCTTTTTAATACAACCAAATTTCCGATGCGTCCAGCTTTTTACTCAATATTTGAAGTACTGTTTAAAATTAACACCACCAACATTATGTCGTTCTACACATCTCACTGCAATTGAACTCTGCACTCGTTGGAGTATGTGTTTTATCCTTCAGATAACATAAACAAAAATCGAAGAACGTTAGATCAGGTGACCTTGGCGATCAAGCCATAGCACCTCCACGACCAATCCATCATTCTAGAAAATGATTTTAAGCCGATCTCGAACCATGATTTCATAATGGGCGGAAGCACCATATTATTGATACCACATATTTTGTCTAATTATCAGTGGAATATTTTCAATAATATTTGAGAATCTTCAAAGAAAATGTAGGCAATTTTCAGCATTAAGACGATTTAACAAAATAAAAGAACCAGTTAAATAATTATTTACCATACCTGCCAAAACATTAACACTGTATCGATCTTGATGACTTGGAACATGAGTAGCGTGAGGGTTCTCATCTGCCCACACACGATTATTACAAATATTGCAAACCTCATCCTGTGTAAATGTTGCCTAATCTGTCCATAATATATTGCCAATTCAATTCGGTTTTTCCTGGTGTTGAGTTAATAGCCATTCACAGTAAATACCTCCTGAATTTTAATCTTGTAGTAATAAGTGTTGTACTTTAGTTTTTCGAAGAGGATATAGGTCGTTGTTATGTAATATTTTATATACTGCCGACTTTTATTATTATGGAGCTTTCACAGGCCTTGTAGGCCCATCGCTTTGGTGTGAGGCAAGGCTAAGCTAGTTTGTGCACTGCACGACTCTGCAGGCTACCGTATTGGTGCGTAACCGTACTTAACCTGCCTAGTGTATGCATGTGGAGTCTTGTTACTCCTCTAGTGCCGATATTGCTATTAATTTATCTCCAATGGCAAATGGATATTGGGACCCAGTACCTTCCAACAAGGGAATTAGAAAAATGTTCTGACGCCTGGCGTGACCCGAACCGGGAAACGTTTGAACTACTACCTCCAAAGCCTGACTCTCGTATCATTGTATCACCTCAGTCCCTTCTTTCTTCTTTGCGTCTCGAAATATACTCAACGTATTTTAATTATTGTGCTTTAATACATCTTATAATTCCACATCTTTCAGTTTCAGTTTTATACCAAACTGTATTGCATTTATTAATAAATACATTTGCTATTTTTTTCCGTGTAAATTTGCAATTTAATGAGTTACGTACTGCAGTGCGTTTTATGTTCCGCATTTCTCGTAATCCCTTTTACTGTTTAATTTATTCTTCCTTTCTTCCAGTTTGTTAGCGATTCGTAGATTTCAGTGTTCATAGACTTCTTGTTACAAGTAGCCTATTTTCAATGGTTTGGTAGGTTAATTTCCGCATCTGATATTCTTCTTCAATATTTTGCAATTCATTTTTGTACAACTTGTCTTGGTAATACTAATCTTGTAATATTTAACTTGGTGTCGTTGTATTCTATCTCTACATTTTTACATGGAGGACCGCTCATTTGATGGCTGATTTTCTCTTTTCATATTCAATTTTGTATTTAATTATATTGTATTATTATGTATACCATATTATGTTATTGTTATTATGTGATTTTCTATTCATCTTTGCATTCATTTTATCTAACATATACTTTTTCATCGATCTGTTCTTAATTTCCAATATGAAGCGTGTTCATTCTTATTTGTTTGTTTTTGCTTCTTCGTATTGGTTATTATAGCATAAAATCTATTTGCCTCTATGAACTCAATCGCTTCTTAAGATGCTTTAACTTTATTTTATTATTATATATTTCATTGGGTTTGTATATACTGTGATGTGGAAAACCTAGTTCACTGGAATTCGAACATTGGATTTGTTCTCTGGAAACGATCAGCTGAGTGAAGTGAATGTGGATGCAAGAACACCTAGATCTTGAATCTATCAATTAGATATCATAACAGTCAACACTCATGTATCTGAGCACATCGGAGGTCCATAAAATGCATTAGATTAGAAGGACTCCTTGCTAGTCCCAGATAACTGTGTCGTAGCAAAAGAGGGATAAAGACAATATTTCATCAGTTGGGATTTATCATTCTTGAAAAACATTTAAAGACGTAGTTATCGGTTTTTGTGATTATTGATTTATTTATAAACACTTCACTAGCAGCAACATTTTTTCCAATTTCATGTGGGTAGTAGTTCAGAGCTAGGGGAATATTTTAGTAGAACAATCTTTTTTGAATTTTGTGCTTACTATAACAGTTATTTAAAAGGAAATATTAATTACAATGAGGAAACATTTGTTTGATCAAAGAAAATGTTACCAAATATTGATAAACCCTAAATGGGATTACCCCGAGTTCGCTTTGAAGTAAGATTGTGGATGGAATAACTAATCAACCTTTAATAAGACCATGTTGTATGCGTTGTCACATCCTTATATTGTCCCAACCATGCGCTTGAACCAAAGCTTGCAGATTATAGCAGAACCCACACAATGAGAGTGCAGTATCAATGCAAATACAATCCACAGCGTTGCTGCTGCAATTTGGATTAAAATGTTGAACAAACTTCAAACGTTATTAAGACCGCTGAAATGTCCACAAGTCTACTAGATACCGCCGGACAGCGTATTTTGAAACCGGACTGTGTCAATATTGACTAGCTAAATAAAAGCAAACGGTCTAAAAATATCGCCAGCTTTGAAGAGGTTTAGAGCTCTATGCAGAAGTATCGGGACATTCGCGTCACACCCATGCATGGAGATTTGAATTCTTATATTCAATTTAACGTAAGCCCTATACGGACGCGTCGGATTTGTATATTTCTATTGAGACCTAACCAAACACAATGATTCATCGTCCAGTCCACTAGTGATATTGATTGAAGAACTGAAACTTTCAGATATATTTCGTCTCGAATTCCCCGAAGCAAAAAATTCTGATCGTTCTCGGTCATTGCGTCTGTAGGAAACCAGACGAATTTAAACAGATATCCATTAACTAAGCGTATCAAAAGTTATCTCGATCCATTAAGTGGATTAGCGGTGCTGTTATAATAAAGTCAGCCTTCCAACAATGTACAAACTCTCGGGACCCCCGACCTGAATAATTCAAGCCTAATTACTTGGGTCCAGCAGTAGGATCATGGAAAATGCTCCAAAATACCGGACCTCACGATAATTAAACTGTTAACTCTATGAAATTAGCGTTATCGTAATGTCGGTAGTTATACAAATTGTCTGGAAGATTCAATTGAATTTCCACGCAACCTAAAAGTTCTATAAGCACATGTTTAGTTAGTTAAGAGTTTAACACTTTCTTCTTTCAGAATCGGAACTAATTTAACAATGATTTAAGTAGTTTCAAATTCGTTTTAAACAATGCGGCTGAGAAACAATTTATTGTGATGTACAATATACACTGCGCACCAAAAGTATAGAACATACCAAATCAAACCGAAACATATGATTTTTTGAAAAATCCCGATTTTGTTTTCTAAAAATGCATATTTGTATGTCAAAATCATTTTCCGACATTGATTTGGTTTTAAGTGATGACGTCATAGAATTTTTTTAAATGGCAGCCCCTACTTTTTTCCATGATTTGCATGGATCCTTCAGTTGTCTAAATGTTTGTATACACATTTTGACATCTTACATAAGAATATTTGTGAGAAATAAATCATTGAATGTTTAGAAGCACATTGTTAACAAATTGTATCAGTAGCAGGGAAATAAGATAAACAGCGTCCTTTTAGGAAACAAATGCGGATACAAGGTGTCAGTTGTTATCCGTTATCGACGTGCTCAATATCGCTAGAAATTGCAAAATAGGTTAATAAATCTGCTATAGCTCATTTACCAGACATACAACGCATAGAAATATTAATTTGACTCGAGTGTGAAAACCATACAAGAACACGACAAGTGTCTGATACGAGGGCAGCCTTTTAAGTTTTTTCAAACGATCACTAGGTGGCGCTATTGAGATGAGATGAGTAGTTTGTTTACAGTAAGCGTTTAAAAAAAGCATTTTTGTGAAAAAATTAAAATTTCACGTGAAGGTTTTCATTGGATGATTTTTTACGATTTTACAAAACTAAGCAACAGTCCATTGTCTTTGTTGTTCCAAGATGAACCGAATTCCACAACAGTTGTTCGTTCACGAAGCACTTCAAAGAAAATGATCGCTTGTTTCTTCGGTTGTACTGGACATGTCGCAACCATTCCTTTACAGGATCGAAGAACAGTTAACGCTGAATGGTATACAACCGTTTGTTTGCCAGAGGTCATCGACGAAATCAGCAAAATCAACCGAAAACGTTGCAACATTCTTTATCATGACAATGTCAGCTCTCATACAGCACATCAAACAATTGATTATTTGAAGGAGAAAAATACCGAATTAATGTCTCATTGTCCGTATTCACCTGATCTATCGCCTAACGACTTCTTTGTGTTCCCGAATGTCTCACAAAAAATGCGTGGACAGCGATTTTCATCACCTCGAAGAGCTGCTGAAGCCTTCAAAAACCATGTTTTTTAGATACCAACTTCAGAGTTTAAAAAATGTTTTGAGAATTGGTTTGAACGCATGCAAAAGTGTATAAATCTTAAAGGCGAATATTTAGAAAAGCAATAAAACCTATGTTCCAAAAAAATTTCCTTTTCTAGTTTTTGTAAAAACTTAAAAGGCTGTCCTCGTATTTTTAAGGCGAAGTATCCAGATCTACCTATCACACTATCAGAGATTACTAAAATTCAAAGAAAATTTATGGAGACGGGAAATAATGCAGATATTCCAAAAAATGGTCGTTCAGAGATGAAGAATGATGACAAGAAAATCGACATTATTCTACAAATCGAAGAAAATCCTAATTGTGCTTTCCGACGGGTCGCAGCAGAAAATGATGTCGGTCAGAATTCACTACTCAGGTTACTTAGAAAAGAACAGTATCATCCGTTTAAAATTCAGCTTGGTCATCATCTCAAGAGAATAATCCTGCCCGACGTCTGCAATTTTACGAAATAGTAATGCACTGTCTTCAAGCTGATGAACGTTTCTATCACCACATTCTTTTTACTAATGAAGCAACTCTTTTCTTGAATGGAACAGTTCACGGTCCGAACTGTAGGGACTAGAGTAGGGAAAATCCTCTTTGGATGGTTGTGGCACACACCCACAATCCACAAAAATAAACGTTTGGGCTGAAATAGTGGACACCAGAATAATATGTTTTGTTTTCTTGTGTCTTCTTATTCCAGAACATGCAATACTGTACCCAAACCAAGATGATCCAGATGTGCCAAACAAAGCCCTTTTCTATCAACAAGATTGCACACTGCCTCATTATGCGCGTCCCGTCCGCGATTTGATGAATCATGTTCTCCTGCAAGGTGGATCGGTAGATGAGGCCCGATAGAGTGGCCTCAATTATTTTGATGGAGTTGTTTAAAGTCAGAAGTTTGTTCTACCAGACCACAAAACGTGGAAGATTTGAAGTATCGTAATAGACATTCAATTCAAGAAAATGTCATCCATAATGTCTTAAAGAAATTTGTGGATAGATTTGCTTTACTTTCAAGAAGTGAATGGGTTGAAATTTGAACATTTATTTTGAGACCTGAAGTTGTTTTCCTATTTTAAAATCTTTGGTTTATTTTGCCAAACCAAGATGATCCAGATTTGCCAAACAATCCCCTTTGGTATCAACAAGATTGCGCACTGCCTCATTATGCGCGTCCTGTCCGCGATTTGATGAATCATGTTCTCCTGCAAGGTGGATCGGTAGGTGAGGCCCGATAGAGTGGCTTCAATTATTTTGATGGAGTTGTTTAAAGTCAGAAGTTTGTTCTACCAGACCACAAAACGTGGAAGATTTGAAGTATCGTAATAGACACTCAATTCAAGAAAATGTCATCCATAATGTCTTAAAGAAATTTGTGGATAGATTTGCTTTACTTTCAAGAAGTAAATGGGTTGTAATTTGAACATTTATTTTAGACCTGAAGTTGTTTTCCTATTTTAAAATCTTAGGTTTATTTTGCCAAACCAAGATGATCCAGATTTGCCAAACAATGCCCTTTGGTATCAACAAGATTGTGCACTGCCTCATTATGCGCGTCCTGTCCGCGATTTGATAAATCATGTTTTCCTGCAAGGTGGATTGGTAGATGAGGCCCGATAGAGTGGCCGGCTAGATCTCCTGACCTTAGTCCCCTCGATTATTTTTATGAGGTTATTTAAAGTCAGAAGTTTATTCTATCAGATCACAAATCGTCGAAAATTTGAAAAATCGTATTAGACATGCAGTTCAAGAAAATTGCTGAAGATGTCATCCATAATGTCTTAAGGGAATTTGGGCATAGACTTGCTTTACTCTCAAGAAGTGAATGGGTTGATATTTGAACATTTATTTTGCCAATTTTAAAATCTTTGGTTTATTTTGCCAAACCCTTTGGTATCAACAAGATGGTGCACCGCCACCTTACACGCGTCCTGCCGGCGACTTGATGAATCATTGTTTTCCTGCAAGGTAGATCGGTAGACGAGGACCGATATTTTGCCGTTAATATGATATTTTTTT
>JABXWE010013573.1:0-20832 GCA_014611495.1 Limonius californicus
TATATATATATATATATATATATATATATATATATATATATAAAACTGATAACTCTTTCTCCGGGTACCTTTTAAAATAGTTACTCTGGTACCAAAAAATTTGACTAAAATTAATACATAATAGACAGAGGACCCTGTAAATTTTGAAATTGTAAGAGAGATAAGAACTTGGATAACCAGCGGTAACGTTGCTAACAGATTTTGTTAAACTCGATATTGTATTAAGACAAAAACGGAGTTATACCACGATATTTAATACGTTGTTTTAATGTTTTGTAATGCCCCCTGTAGATTTTCAAGTTGGCAGCTTTATATATATAATGTGTTTCACGATGACCGATCCTTTGGTTTTTCATTAACGCATGATATTTGCTTTTTATTTAAATTAAAATGCCAAATATTAAATAATGAGTTTACTAGGTTACTCCAAAATTTGGTATTTTCATGGTTTTCCGATTGTATTAATATATCATCAGTATTTGTTCTCTACCTATTTTAATTTTTCTTTTTCTCACATAGATTTGACATTTTTTAAATGCACACATTTATGATTAATTTAGTTCAGTACATGCCAAATTAAATACCAATATATTTTTCTTTCCTCGGAAGACTTTAAATGTGCTGCAAGTAAACGCCCAACTTATCTTTGAACTACATACATAAGTAATTTTGCGAAATCATGACAGTTTTAATGGAAACAACCGCTTCAACAATAAGCGAATACAATTTGCCTGTGGCCAGCGTCAAAAAATAAGTGAAAGTCTTGTTTACCATGAATCAGGAAATGGTTCCTGTTAGATCTACAAGCCTTCCTCTTTTTAAATCTTAATGACGACACAAATACAAGCTAAACATGGTTTCTTTGCCGGCCGTGTTAACGTTTCCAAGATAATTAATTTTTTATATTTAATTGAAAGTTCCCATAAAATTATCGTAGGCATTGCGTAAAACTTCAAATGAAATTATCGGAATATTAGCGAAACGTTAATTAAAACGAGAATGCAAACGAACTTCATTGTAATATATAATTGCTATACACGTGACATATCATGGACACTGAAATTATTAATGAAAATGTAATCAAGTATGAAGAATATGGGAAAAATTTTGAATTTATACAATATTCCCAAGGTCGAGCTCTTAATTTTATTTGTCGAATAAATATTGTAATACTCCAATACTTTTAATACTGGCGTTAAAATTACATGGTGTATGCAAATATATTTTTATACATATAAAATTCTAAAAATTCAGAATTTAGTTTTAATGCAAATAAGAACTTTATGAAAAAAGTACCTAAATCAAATGCTCAAATTATTCAGCATTAACTAAGTAGTTGATATGGGTCAGCACGTGTATAAACACTTTGTATCGCACTCTCAATAATTTCCGGGCTGATGCTTTCCATTTTCAAAGGAATCCAAAGCTCTAAATCGTGTAAATTGTTTGCCCTACTAATGTCAACTCGCGATTTCACATGACCCCATAGAAAGAAATCTAGCGGTGCTAAGTCAGGCAATTGCGCAGGCCACCGAAATGGTCCTCGCAGTTCTTTAACAAAAAAAATGGGCTTCATGTTAGCCATTTGTTTTATACCTTGCCTTTTTCCATAGTTCAGATATGCCTACAACATTTAGATACCAGCCGTTTCGGCGTGAATTCATTTGGATCAACACAGATTGTGAAACTTAATGTTCGACCACAAAACATTTAACTGTTAAATGACGTTGTTGAGGAGTAAGTTTACATACATTACAATCACGTACTTAATCTAATCTAGCTAGATGTTACACGGCCTTTAAATTATTTTGAAAGCTTTCATTAAATTCAGTCTTGGTATATAAAATATAAATAATTTCCAATTTTTCATTTCTGGTCCTGAATTCTTAAATTATAAACTGTTTAGATTACCTTTTGACATACCTCTACGTTTTAACAGCTTTCATTCTAGGAAAGTCTGAAGTGCTCTAATTCGCCGGGTTTCCCTGTAAACTGTTCTGTATATACCATTACCGTAAGTGTAAAGTGTAGTTGCATCATGGATGCTTTCTAAAGAGCTCTAGTTAAAATTATTTCCAAGATATAATTTGCAAAATTATATGGAGGCACGCAGATCGGTAGTTAAGTGAATATATTAACAATCATTGTATTGTCATAAATAAATATGATATATTTTTATTAATAAATTAAACAACACTATTTTTTATATGAATATAAAAAATGCCTTGTTCCCATTGCTGTTGTGTAAGGCATGTAAAATTTTAAAACCTTAACAGTTTCACTAAAATTATAAGCTAGATGTAATAAGTATGTTATTTATTAGGATTAGCATACAATATTTTAAGAATAAACTATGTACATATTACAACGAAATTAAAACAATAATCGTCGAAACTGCCTAATAATATTTACGCGTTTCAACTGAGGAGGATGTCGATACATTTTTAAGCCAAGCAAAAAGTGACCTTTAAAAATTAATTACTGCTTCCATAAATTATTGAAATCATAAAGAGTTTTTGCATTAGACGGGAATGACGCAAAATTAATTGGTGATAATCGAAATTGCTTCGACTTGATCGAATCATTTGCAGAAAACCCAAAAACAAGTTGTTTATAAAAATACGACCTAATACGGAGACTACAAAGGTAAGCTAGAACCACAAATTGCATTAAATATGCAAGGTTTTTCTTTGACTTTTGCGCATGCAGAAATAAGCTAATTACAGCGTCGGATCAAGACAATCCGCAATCGATTTGACACCCAATCAAGCAATTTAAGTGAAATTACCTTATTGTCGCCAAACAGTCCGCTTCTATGTATTTTCCAGGAATTGAAAGCAATGGTAGTAATGTTGAAAAATGGCACTTGACGTACCGAATAAACAATGGTATTAATATTATAATGATTTCATCATACTAATCACGCCATAACGATACGACTTTTAGATCATAATCGATTGAAAATTAATTACACGCACACCTAGAAGGTATGCGTATAACAATAAAACAAATTAATTGCATTATAAGCAAATTTTCATTCTGTACAGCCGCATTGATGTAGGTACTTTATTAAATAAAGATAACCTCGACCAAATGAAAATTGCTGATGGCTAATTTTTAATGTGTCTGCAGTAGCGATTTTGTAATTTTAAGGCTATTCGCAATGTTATGTCATAACAACAAACTACTTAATCATATTTACCAATTTTTTACTAATTGAAGAGCAATTAATCAACGCACAGAAGCGAACATAGGAGCTGTAAATTAACAACTTGTTAGCTAATTTAAGAAAATATGGAAATTCGGTATTGCAACGAATTATTATCGAATGTTGTGTTACGAGCTAAAAATATTCGTAGATAGAGCATGACTAATATACTTTGCCTAATACATATTGTCACGAAAACGTAGTAAAAGCTTGTTATGTATTTTTTTAAATTTAGTTTATAACATCAAGGAGAAAAATTATATTTTATTTAAAGTTAGATAAAAATTACGGTTTTCAGAACTGCTATGTTTTACGATGACAGATTAAGTCACAGCTTACGAAATATTGTGAAATTATAGTATAACACCTACTTTCCCTTAGTTTTTGGTAGTGCTTCAGTTAACTTGTTAATACTAGCAATTATAACAAATTTCCATTTAAATAAAATTATACCTGTATAAGTAATAGTAAAAATATTACAACCCAACTGGGGTACAGCGAGACTTCTGTAAATATTTGCTCTTTATATCAATTAAATATAATCTGCCGGACAACAATATATTTACAGTACGAAAACTTAAAATGCCATGAAAATTAGCAGCAAGTAGAAATTTTTACAATTAAAAATTATTACATTATTTAAATTAACCGTGGTCTACTAAAAAAGACAAATAGATGCACGAACATCCTTCGTAATTAGTTAGAGTTTGATACGAAAAAGTATGAATTCTTTTAAAAATGTCATAATTTGAAGGATAATCTAAAGCTAATTTGTCAAACTTTCTTGGCTCTATATTAATTGGTAAATACCGACACATGTTCAAACAGTATATCCTAAGAAAATGCCGGAAATTCTCTCCTTTTTTTGGATTATAATCCTCAGCAGTTGGTTTTAGGTAAAAGGTTGCATGAAGATAAAATATTTCAGTTTCAAATATGTTCATTCTTCCTCGTTGTTTCCGGGAACACCGATAGTTATAGGCAAAACTAATTATTTATTTTGTAGATGTTTGTTTTACCAGGAATCTGGATATATCCAAGCTTATATTAAATTAGTTGGACTGTGTTATGAATAACTAACGATGGCATACCTACGCTATTTTTTTGTTGCAAATAAATCTAAGATTAAGGGGAGGAGAGTACGTAAAGCTGACGCTCTTTTGCAGGAAAATTCCAGCGAAATTATATTACAGATTTAGAAAATTCATCAAAGAAGCTTAACTGTTAATTTCATTACTTGCGGTTTATTTTAGACCCGAAAAGGGCAGTTTATTCTAATTGCATGACAATGCACCTGCCCACTCTACAATCATTAAGAAGTCCTTTTTCATGAAACACGGCGTTGTTGAGATCAATCAACCATTCTATTCACCTGACTTGACATCCACAGGCTTTTTCTCTTTCCTAAAGCGAAAACTGTTTTAAAGGGAAACAATTTTAACGCGTAATAAGAATAGTAAACCGCGGAATAAAAAGCAGTTTCGTCGGATGCCTCTCCCGACTGTTTTCAAAAACTTTTAGAACGTTGCAATAAGTGTGTGATGAAATATGAAATTTTTTTCGTGTTACTCAAATTGTGTTCTTGTTTATTGTGCCAGTTAGAAAATTAAGCTGTTCAACCTCGTATACTGTCATAATATTATTGAGAAGCGTATGAACAAAAAACGCTAGAAATTATATATTATACTGACTTAGTACTTAATTTTAATTTCAGCGCTGAAATGCAAGAAAAAGTTAACCTACACCTAAATACTCGTTAGAGAAGAAGTAAATTAGAATTAAACTATTGTAACATTCTGTCCAAAACCTCAGAACAAAAATTTATAGAAAATAAATATCTTTCCTTAAGATTTGGTTATTTTGAAATTTTTAATAAAATCGTATATAAAATGGCATAAATTACAATTTATAATTGTGCTAACTTGTTTATTTAAATCTTTAAAATTAATAAGAATGCCTTTTTCACTAAACAAAATTTATAAAAGGAAATTTTTTAAATTGAGAATGTAATTGAAGTTCGTCTTGACGGACGTGATTTGAATTTTCGAAATTTTATTTTCCATGGAACCGATCATCAGAGAGCGCAATAACATCCTGAATACAAAACTTACAATATTTACATGTAAGCTGAAGGAGGATCACCTTTGTCCTCTGCTAAGTCAATTACCAATCTTAATCAGTACTATAGGAGTAATCAAAAGGATCTAAGTGGTAGCTGCAGTCATATACATCTTTGTAGACGTTCAAAGTCTAAGCGAGACGCTGGGTCATAACTATCAGTTTATAGGTACATTATATTAATAATTTCATCATTCTTCATATACTATTTTTAAGGATTAATTCAGATCATGTAATTCCCTATTTACTATTCTATCAAAAATATAAATTTTACTATTACTGTCATCCATCACGTTTTTTCAAGAAAATATTTAAAATTACATGCAAATCCAAAATGTTCAACTTACCTCTACATTGAATATTCTTCATCAAACTGAATTTTTATTCTGAACAACTAGATATACATACTATATTAAGTATTTTAACCGAAACCTAGAATATTCTTAGGTTACATGTTTAACGTTAATAAACTACAACGTTTGTCAGTCAACTAAAATAATATATTTTAATACTAATAGTAGGCATAAAGCACACGAAGGAAATAAATTCTGTTGAAATTGAGTCTATTATTATTATCAAAATATAAATATTAATTCCAACGAAGAAAAGTAAAGAACAATTAACAAAATAAAATAATGATATTCATATTAAAAAGTCGCTTAGGAGGTAGAACTTGAAACAAAAAATTGATTATTTATTAAGAGGCATAACATTATTTACTGTTTGTTTAAAGTCTACGTATTTGTTGGGACCATTTATTCTTAATGATATATATATATTTACCGCTTTTACTGCGGGACGGATGGTGTAAGTCTTAATGGACCAGATATAGAAATTTCGGAGTAATGTGATAGACTTAACTTAAAAAACCCAAAAGTTCTTACTGTTGCTAGAAAATTGAATTAATTAATTCAATTAGTTAACGAAAAAAACAAAAACTAAATGCCTGAATTAACAAATGAAATATAAGTTTACGCAGAACATAATAATGAACTAATTATTTATGCATTCCTATATATTTAATTAATGAAGCGTACCAGTATAGCATTGTATAGTAGTAATGACTCAATCGGTATTGTATCGCAATCAATATTTTTATTACATATATCGGCTTACCGCAAATTTTTAATGAAATCAAACATCATACGGCAATATTAAATAATTTATAAATACACTTAAACTGTGAATGCTATAATAAACGAAGTAAAGCAGAAGGAGATTCATCTTAAAACATTACCTTGTAATAAACGGAAATACAAATACAAACTTTTCAAATAAAAAAACCATGGGACAGAATTCTTAAAAGCTATTACCAAAGGTTGTTTCGATATTTGATTTTTTAAAATGTCTAAGCATTTGATTGTTTGAAAGTCATTTCTTCTTCTGCAATCCTTCAATGCCCAGATTGGTTGGCAGTTTTCCATCTAATGTTGTTGCAAGTCATTCATTTACATCTTTAATAATTGAATTTAAAGTTTAAGATAAGATATTTGAAATAAAAAGCATAGTGTTGAACGCTTAAAAGCTTTCTCTACATGATTTTGTGAATTTCATTGGTTTAATACTGCATATAAAGTTTGCCTTAAATTAACAGTTTAAGTTATAAGGGTTCATTCTAATATGAAGATTAAGAAACTGGTGGATATATTTTACCATGTAATGCATTCTTTCGTTAGACTGCTTACCAGCACTTGAACTATTTTGTGCATACATTTCTTACGCGAATAAGTGTCTTAATATTATATAAATATTAAATAATAAATTAATAAAATATTAAAAAAAAATATTGTTTAACTAAATAACTAAAACGGTTGTTTGTTCTTAAATAGCTGCAGTAGTTTCTATATAAATGAGATATAAAACCCATTTTCGTTAAATATAATTTTTTTTGTAAAGTAATAATCAGCTATTAAATTACGCGATTTTTCAGTTTCAAAATAAAGTTTTTTCTCTTTAGAATCCTATTAAGTTGCAGCTTTCTAATTTGCAGAAGTAAAACGAGTATATATTCAATAATTTTATTTTTAAAGCCCGTTTGTTTAAAATAGCTTTTTTGGAAACACGTCGATTAACTTTCTGTTTTTAAATAGTTGACTCGTTGATTATTTATAATTTTTCCGAATTAACTAAATTATTGCATAAAAAAATCAAGTATAGTCAAAAATCACAAACACGTTTTGATATTTTTCGCTTCATACTTACGTGAATAAATAGAAGAAAATAACCTCCGTCGCGACGTCGTCTACGTCACAGGGAAGCGCGTCGTAATCACCTTTTACTGGGCCGCTTGCACCGCCAACTTTTTGAGCACTTTGGTTCAGGAACGTCTTTCACCACATCCCAATACTCACATACGCGTCTCAACAGTTGGGATGTTTTCAGATAATATGGCCCCAGTTTGCAAATTTACGGAAGAAGCGGCCAGGCGACGTCTGAAGACGCCTAAAAGTTCAATATGCTACGAATCGAAATAGAGGAAAATGTAGCTGGTTCGAACTAGTACACCTGCGACACGGTTTACTAGACCGCACTAAACACAGTGGCACGACACACAGGTGAGTACTGAGTACTGATTTCTCGGTGGTGGTAGTTGCAAATGCTGTTGACTTCTCGCAGAGTCGACTTTTACAGAGATAGTTCACGTGCCATGGATCAGCTCGACACTAATAATGGCGTCGACACCGTCATTAATAGCCGCTCTTGGATTTTACTCTTAATTACGCCTTTTCGTCATCATTTTCATATCAAACCCGGTATTTGCATTTCTTGCCAGTATCAAGTGGTTACTGGTTCTATTTGCACGAGCACTAACGCATTCGATGATGTACAGACCATAAACGGACCCTTGAATTGCGCTAGCTAATCCATCCACTAAGTGATTTGACTATCTCCTGCAAGCTTTCATTATAACTGTTGTCTATTTTTAGGAAGTTAAAGTCATCTCGTAAATTTGTTCCTGCATTGATTTCGATTATCACTGAAAGCTTCCAGATAACCACCTACGGTTACTTCGATTGTTAACAAAATTATATTTATGCCATCAATTAGAAGCTGGAGATAACAGACTTGCATTGGTTTATTTACGTCATTATTTCTATGCACGAAGGAGACATATTTAAAAAGAAGAATGTATTCATGCAAGGCGAATTATGCACGAGAAGCTGTAAAGTAAGAACTATCGTCAGTTCTGAAAACAGGAGTAACCGGAAATGGTGGGAAAAATCCAGATGAGACTCAAGAAGTTGTTTGTTTGTAGATGCAACTTAAATACAATATTTGACATTTGTAAATCCTAATCTTTCCTAAAATGTTTATGTGCTCATTATGCTTTAATTAGTTTCTAGAAGATTACTTCAATAACTGTTTCGTGGTCACAATTACTAATAAAATGAAATGCAAAAATGTGTTTGTTAGATATTGCGTTAATAGTACATCTAGAGTCATCAGGATCTGATATTAACGAATGTCACTTAAATTTAAATGATATTGAAATTACGTTTACATGTATCAAAATGCCCATTAAATAACAAATAGTATATCTTAAACTACAACGTAACCAGTATTTACATGGAAAAACTAATTTCCTTATTCGAATATACACGGTGTCAAGGAGAACAGGACCACTCCCAATTTTTTATGGTTTAAATTAAACAAATAAAAGTTTAGGTGAATCCACAACAGCTGTCCTAGTAGTTCTATCCTGCGCTACTTTCTTCCAGTTGTTTACATTCAGTTTCTTAGTGTTCCAGCTATTATTAAATTGCTATTTAAATTTACATGACCCTTAATTTACAGTCATAAACTTAATTGACAGTTCATAAGCTTTCTGTTTTTCATGACACCCTTTGTTAAGACATCAATGAAACTAACTACAAACATAAAAAATTTTGAATTTGGTCTATCTTTATGATTCTGAATAACCTTTCTTAATAACTTGTTTCGATAAAACTAGACCTGCTACAATTTCTCAATTTTTCGCTTTTAGTATTGATCGCAGTACTGTTACTTCGAGTGCTTTATCTCTTACGAGACGTAGCGTTCTTCTCTCCTATGCCTGTGTTGCGCGTTTGCACTGCCACAGACATAAAGGACCTACAGCATAACATAGGTTCCTAACCACTGGAAGTGTAGCCACTTCTATTCGAGAAAGATTTACTAGACACAATGCCTCGCTGGTATGCCACTGCCTTGCGAAAGAGAACGGCCGTTAAAAATCTGATGTTCTGGTACTGGGAATTGAACCCAGGACGCGCTAACCTGTATACTACGGCCGCCGTAAGGGTAGTATAACTGACCAAAATGTGAAATCGATCGTAAAACAAATAAGGAAGATACAGGAGTGTGAAAGTGAGAAGTGAAACACACTGCATATACGAATTTTTGATTCTCTAAATAGGAGTTTAGATTTAAATAGATGTTGCAGGACATAAAAGCTTCTGATTACCTGGAGTATTCTTGTTCTAGTCTCCACATCCATATCATTGCTAATATTGATTATGGAGGCTAGGTGTGTAAAAATTTGTATTATTTCACAAATTTATAGAATTTACAGGCATTCTATTTAAAAAACGAAGAATCTGTGATTGTTTCCCACGAAATTGGAAGTGAACATTATATTCGTTGGTGCCATTTGAGGTGTATTTTAATTAGATAAAATTTTATGTACATTACATCACAGCAAATTAAACAATACTCAAACATTTATAGCATTTATTTGTCCGAAATGATGTAATCTATCGGACAAGAACTTTGTAGATAAAATTTTCCTTTAAAGCTGCGTATTCACTTGAGCATTTTTGCGCGCACGAACGGTTTGCGTGTAAAAATGATCATATGAGTACCGGCAAAACAGGCGTGCGCGCAAGGTCTGAGCACGCACGCACACGCTCCATCGGTTGTCGGTCTCGGGGACCACCTCAAAGGATTTTTGCGCGCACGTGTTGCTCAGTTTGGACGAGATTTTTAAATGCGGTTGGTTCATAATTTGTGTGTGTGAAAAATAGCCATTTAATCAAGGAATGGAATAATGAACTAGCATTAAACTTCTTTATTTTAGGACCAATAGCAATAATTAAAAATCCTAAGTCCTGAGATGGCATGCGAACGAAATTATAAAAGTGACCAGTGGTTTCTTGTAACTTCATGTCTGATAATAAATTTGATCCATTACACAACTGCCTGCTACGATATAGCTGTGTAATCCACCAACGTTTGGTTTGTTTTTTATTTTTTGTTTTTTTAATACAGCGCATTACAATAAATGCTGCACTTGTAATTGTTGCATTTCTTCGAGACATTTCTCCTCATCAAATCACACACATACAGCAAAAGTTATTAAGCACAACTGGAGCGGATATTTGCGCGTACAAATAAAAATGTAAAAATAATTATGTGTAGATTTTAAAATTTTCGCGAACGAACGTGTGTGCGCGCAAACGTTTGTGCACGCAAAAATGCTCAAGTGAATACGCAGCTTAAGATATATTACTTACAAACGATCAGATTTCTAATAATAACAAAATGTGTTGTATGGGCTGATCAAATGGCCTACAGTGTTTTGTAGATTGTTGGATGGAAAAACGTAATTGTTGAAAAGATTTAAATAAATCTAATACAACATAAATATAAAAGTGCGTGGTACTAGTACAGTAAGCAGATCGTTCACTTTCTGGACTTTGAATCGATCTTCCAGTATTACCGGTATAAAAAGTATCTTATTCGAATATGAACCTTTCACAAAGGACACGCAGAAATGACAAACTATTTAATTCCGTTGCAGGTATTTAGAAATGTTGTTTAGAATACTCGTTTATGTTCTACAATGCTTTGACATTTTATATTTGAATATAATTCATAATATAGATTATCATGTCCTGGTAATGTTTTCCCAAAGGCAAATCCATGATTTGCTTCCCAGCCTAATCAATAGAAACATTGTATCCAATACTTACAAAACGCGCAATAAAGAAAATAAAATTGTTGATTGTCCTATAGTAGAGAAATCTCACGGCAAAAGAAGTCATGCATTTTTAGCCGTAAAGGTTTACAGTATTTTACCTAAACCTATAAAGGAAGAAAAATCTTACACAAAATATGTTAAATCTATTAAAGAATGGCTGCTCTGCTGTCCGCGATTAGAAATTCAACGCCTCTTTGAGTAAATGTTTGCCACTTAAATCCGCTACAGTAATTTACAATTTATTATTATAATTTTAATAATTTATATTTATTTGTCGTCTTATAAAAATTCATTAATTCTAAATACATTTATTGTTTGAGGAATAATTTTTAGTTTTATAATTTTGTTTATGTGTACTTCCACACTCAAGTTTTAATATAAATTAAGTGGAAGAGTGCCTTGTATTTGTTTTTCTACATTTGTGTTACCAATTTTAACTCAAAATGAGCTATCGAATCCAAATAAGCATCTAAATAACTATTGGGTGACTAATTAATTGGGATAATATTACACGAATCTAAATTTTCAACTCAATATGCTTCTAAGCATAGCTGTTCCTGCTCTCCCTACATAATTGTTTAAGCTCCACTTGCTTCCACATCAACTGTTCCATTCTTGGACTTTATATCATATATAATTATACATTTACTTATTTAAAGTTGCGCAACTTGGAGTCGAACGTGCAGTAGAACATTTATTTGGAGTAGTACTTATAGCTGAAAAATTGATTATTTGCAGGAATTTATTTAGAAACTTGTTTTTGTTCATTTCTGTATTTAATTACCTTAAGTTGTAGGTACCTGATTTGAAGTACAAAATTACATTAATCCGAACCAGAAAAGGGAAAAACCCAGGCGAAAAGTTCTTGTAGTGTTTGAAGATTTGACGTTTTTCTAATTCGGTTATTATTCGCCTTCGAATATTTCATAACAAATTGTTGCTGTAAAACTCGAAAATAATATAATAAATACCGCGAAATGCCACAGAATAAATTTAAAGCGGTCGTACAAAACTTTCCATTGGTTTCAGATTATCATTGGCTGATTCATTGTTTGTTTATTTTATACTCCGGAAAGTTTCTGCAATATAAGACCCCGTAAGGAAATCACTTTCGTCTTATCGCACATTTAAATAGAAAAGATGGGAAGCCAAAAATATGTTTATCAGTCAAAGATTTAACAATCACCTCTTAATATTCCTTTTCTGTAATGTCGACAATCTTTTCAGTTTCCTAATACGTTTGTTTTCTTCGCTCACTAAGTTACAGGATATTAATATTTAGCAGTTATGGAATTAATATAGGGCTACTATAAAGTTGTAATATTTCCGGATAATTATTATCTACACGATAACATAAAAACTGTTATTTTCTAAATTTTGCGATAGCACGAATATGATCATTTTAACGAAAAAAATATGGCTTCCCATGTAAGAAGTCCAAATAAAATTAGAAGGTTTAAAGTGATTTTTGTTAGTAATCATACAAGAATAGTAAAATACTTAATCTAAAAATACTGCGATACATCACAATTCAGAAGAACGGGAAACATACAATTTAATCTCGATTCTGAACGGCAAATATACCGTAAATGTATTATAGGTTTAGACTTCAGGGTTGCCAGAGCCGGATTGGGTAACTGGCTTGTCGGGTAGCAGCTTAAAATTCTGGTGATTCGGTTGTGTCTAGAATTTGAAGTTAGATATTTTCTCAGAAAGCAGGCTTCCTATTAATCTGAAGTGTCTATAGTATTCCGCCAGATTGTGGTTTTAGTTTAATGTTTAATACCTAGTACTACTAATTAAATAATTTAGAGTAAGAAGAAACACTTCTATGTTTAACTTATTTGTTGTCAAGTAGTATAATTATATTCTGCCACCTTTTACGTTTGTTTAAGATTGATGTCTTCAATGTTAATACAAAATTTCTAAAATATTATTGTGTATCGACTACTAATACCTATATGTTTATTGCTAATAGCTGTAGAAATCACAAACAAAAGTTTAGAATTAAATAGACCTAATCAATGCTAAAATTAATTTCCTAAATGTAGAATAAAAAGGTGTCGCTACTACACACAGAGTGGCCCATCGAAAACGAAACAGCCGTGTTTTGTGACACTAAACCTCAATTCTTCGATAAACGCCTGAACACCTGAAATAAATTTGTGAATGGGATATGTAATACGGCTGTTTCCATTCACCTACCTTTAATCCCAAAATTGGGGGGATTAACACCCTAAAAATTTTAAATGGCAATGGGTATTAAAAGATACGCCATTTGAAAGCTCGATGAATTTGCTTCATAGTCGCATTTTTATTTTTAGATTCTCAGTATTCATTCCCGCAGAAATGCAGTCCAAAGTTTGAGGGTAGTAAATGTTCGAAATAGCAACCACCAGCGTCCATTCAGTAATAAGGGTTCTGCTTAAAATATCGTTGAAGCATTTGTGATTATAAGGAATCGGGTTAAGTTGCGTAAATTTTACTTTAAATGATCTCAAAAAGATATCTAGCGGAGATAAATCCTTGCGGGCCATTCAGTAGCGCCTCTTTTTCCACCCCATTGACCCGGAAACTTGCGATTCAAATATTGTCGAACAACCGGTGTATAATGCGGAGGAGCTCCGCCCTGTTGTAATATCAAATGATGTTCGAGGTAATGATCATCATTCTCTATATTAGTTGGGTCAATGTTGTCTTGTAACAATTCCATGTACATCTGCCCAGTCAAATTACCACATAAGAAAAAAAATCAAAATATACCAGCCCAAACAATTAACTTTTTTTGGGACGTTGAGTATGTATTTCGTGAAATATACTCAGATTAAAATCTGATCAATAGCGACAATTATGACAATTCGCCATACCATTAACGAGTATTTTGCAGTAAATTTGGATTATTTATCGATCGTTCACTTATAACTTCACAACATTTGCAAAATCGTCTTCATTGAGTTCTTGTATCTAACACTGCTAGAAAGCGAATTCATCGAGGTTTCAAATGGTATGTTTTTTGACACTGCTTGCCTTCTGGCGTATTAGTTTGACAAGTTCGGGCATTCTTCGAAGAATTGCGGTTTAGTATAAAAAATACGTCTGTTTCGTTTTCGGTGGGCCACCCTGTATTTCGTATAATTTACAGTCTATGTCATCAAATGTCTGCCGTGTGTCCATTAATAGATTCATTTCCATTAATAATCAATATCTTTCAACTATTTATTCTGTAAGTTATATAACAACTTGTTTCTTAAAAACTAGTTTATACCAGATATTCTCTATAAAGATAAAGATATTTATTTAACCATTGTTTCCTAAGCCGAAGTCATGTCAAAAATCAAAGCAATATAAATTCTTGGCAGTAGAAACTACAAGAACAATTAAAATAAAAATATTAAAATGTGACAATTATAAATGTCACGAAAACGTAAATCACAGTAAATTACTTAGATAAATAATTAAATTATTTCATAACAAGGAAATTAAATAGGATAACTAAAAGATCTTATTTAATAAGCTAGTAAGTAGAAACCATACCATAAACTCAAAAAAACAATAAATATTACAAAATCAAGTAAATAAATAAAGTATAAAAGGACAATGATAATATAAAAAATCGGAAAATTAGAAGAATAATATTATTGAACAGCTAATTCTTAAGCGAGCCGGTTACAAAAAAAATTGAATAAAATTTATTGAAAACATATGCAGAAAAAAGGCAAGATTACTGAAAAGTGTTCATTTAGCGGCAATTTTAGATAAATTTCCCTAATTAAAAAAAAAAATTTCTGCCTGCGCGTCATTTCTGGAATATCTTTGTATGTAATACACACACATTTTGTTAGCAGCTTTCTGGTCCCACAGCAGGGTACTCCCACTATTGTTGTTACGTGCTTTTCTTAAGCGCTGAGGTAAACATATGGGGAACTTAACAGTTATGGCGTATCCTTCGGACAGTAACATTAGCGGCATCTAAGCTCAATGAAGGCCAAAGCCAAATTAAATCATGCGTATGGAGGGCTGCGGCACAGGATTTTTATTTTTTTACCTCGGCTCTCTGTAAGTCTAGAATCAATATCTTTTAAGTCATTTATGCAGAAAGCCAGCTGGCTATTATACACACATAATACTTTTATTAGTGAAATTTCTTACTCCCACAGCCATTTTCGTAATACCCTACAAATAAGTAACAAGTTGGCTTAAACTAAACGATTTATTTTTTTATAATCGGTAAGTCCATGATTCGCATACCATCCAACTAATCCCAGTTCAGCATATTTCGTGCTATACAATGGATCTATCATGTCTCACTCTTGTAAACCCCATGCACCTATTACAAACACCCATTGCTCAAAAATCGAAACCCAAGCAACTTTGATAGAATAACTCCGAACTCGAGCACCTCGGCCACTTATTGATTTTTAATAGCGGCAAAAATATCTTCATCATCATCATCATCATCACCTGACATGGAGCTGACTCGAGGGTCACTCCTGGATTACGCCATGCCCACCCCATGCCAGTAGGTGGGACGGAATTTATGGAATAGGGTGGGATCGGGTGGGATGTTGCACCACGTTAGCATGCCTGCAATGTATACCGCAAGGCACCGCTCCTGCAACCCCGTAAGCTACGCATCAATGGGAGTTTGAGTACGTAACCGGGACCGTTATGCGATTATGCATTTGACCCTAATAAACTTTGGTATCAAAGTTTCACATTGTATCGTATCTCTTATTTAGCTATTGTTCTAAGGAAACAGATTCCACCTTCTTAGTTTTCTAATAACTAATAACTTAATATTAACCCCAAATCGTACTATTTCCGCTTAATTTTTATGTCGACTCTCGATTTTTCTTCATTCTTTTCCCGCCTTCCCCTCTGCAGTTGTCGGCTAGGAGTCCATTGTTTTCCTTCCCGCTGATACTTGTTTTGTTCGTTCTCTTTTGTTTTCCCTTTCCTCGCCCTCTTACTGCTTCTTTTTCTTCGTTATCCTGTTCTTCTTCAGTCGATTCTTGATCGGATTCTTCAATCAGTACGTATACTCTTCTTACCTCTCTTCGGATATCCTCTTGTCTTCGTACCCAGTCCTCCCATGTTTCTTCTGTTTGCATGGCATAAGCTTGCTGTAGAGGATAGTTGGCAGGTCTTCTTAGAATATGTGCCCAGTATTTAATTCTTGATGTAGTGAGCCGTTTAGGTATTGTTTTCCCTTCTAGAATTCCTTGTACCGTCGAAGGGTTTTCTTCCCCCGTGGTTAGTTGAAATAGTTTGAGTAGTTTCTTTTCCATACGTCTTAGTGCCATTCTGTTGGCTTTCGTGATTGCGGTGGTTTTCAATCCGTAAAAAGCAGTTGTGGCTATGATGGAATTGTATATTATCTTCTTTATTCCGTTTGGTAGTTTATGTTGTTATAATAAAATGTTTAATAAAATAAAATAAAATACGATTAAATAAATAAAATTAGATTAAATGAGAGTAACGTTTACAATTCATTTATTACGTTAAGAGGTTACGATTGCCTACCACAGTGCGAATTTACGAACACTATCTGATTCACAATGAAATGCAGTAATTTTACACGCAATGAAAATCCAAAATCAAATTTTACATAATTGCATGATTCTAAAGTCGATGTATTTACTACTTTTCTGCTTATTAACTACACAACACTGCGAATTTTGAGACACCGTCTGATTCACAATGAAACACAGTAGAAAATTTTACTATCTTGCATGCGTTCAAAATCGACTTATTTATTAAAAGTACCCCTTACTTTTCTTTGGAAGTTGGCCCTAGTCGGATAGTATTATTCTCGATTGAAACTTATTCCAAGCATTCAGTTTTTAGCTGAGACGACTTATTAGTCGGCCCGCTGCTATTTCCATCCCGCAAGGGTTTCTACCTGCTGTCTACCCCTGTGGTATTTCCAAGAACCGTCCCTAAAGCCTATCCTCTTGTACTAAACATGCATTTGTTACAAGATCCCCCATTTTGATTTCCATGTCCTACTTATGCCATGTGTTCCTACCCCGTGCTTATATATATATATATATATATATATATATTAAATCCGGCTGGACTACAGTACTAGACTACTGCTACTACACTACTTGATCACTTAGCTTTTCTCTACTTTTCTCTCTCGTTCGTGCTGTGTTTTCCGCTGTTTTCTTGTTGACCGCTAACCTTTCATCTTTGATCGGTCAGCTGATAGAGCAGGTGTTCCCTGATTCGCTTGATTGTTCATACACCCTCACTTCACTCACTTGTTAATTTCCACACAGAAATAATTCTTAAGCACGTATCGCTAAGCAATGTTGCCCGAGAGAGCCCAAAAGCACGTCCCTTCCCTCGCTCGTCGCAAATGGCACTCCTCTTAATAGCGGCAAAAATAACTTACATTTATTTTAGCACATACTTGTGTGAGAGGAATGTTTTGTCCTAATCTTCACGTCATAAGGGTAATTGGCGATATTTTCTGCTGAAATGTTTATATTGATAGCATTTTAAAAGCGAGTATAATACTACTACTATCTATAATTTTATAAAAATAAAAAGTCATAGAATTATAAAGTTCTGCGAAATATTTTTGTGTAAAAAGTTTAAGTGTAAATTTGTCCTGCTTTCAAATATTAACTTTGGAAGTCATGACATCTAATAATACTGTGTTATGATTACAGAATGTTCATTAACATTCTTTATGATGTTATGAGACACGAACGGTTTGTCACATTGGTTCTAATTTCAAAACTTGCAGTTATCATTTTCTTGTGCATCGGTGGGAAAATATAATTTAATAATAAATACGGCATACTTCCGAATGGCAATATTGTTACACTTTTGATTCAAAACTGTTACGTGACAATATTATAGCTTCTAGATTGAGATGAAACACCGATTCGTAACGAAAATTATAAATTTAACTATTCATTTTAACCCAGAGACTAGCTAGAATTAACTCCACAAATCAAAATGAGTTTCCCATGGTTGTTTGATCAAGCATCGGGCTTTCCTAATCAAATTCGTTATGCAAATCTATCGATTCGTGTCTGTTTTTGTAAATGCGCTAATTAATTTAATCACACATTTAAATATCATTCGCAATTTTTGTTTTCATTCCCAATAGCAACACGTGAATTTTCCTATTCTAAGCGTTTAGATTAATATCCAATTTTAAATTCTAGAATATACCAGTAACGCACTGATACTGCAGTGTAAAAACCAAAAACTCCTTACCGAGAAATGTGAAATTTTGTGCAAACTTAACCCATTGCTTTACTTAAGCACCGACATACTTGACGTGTATTGCTCCCGAAGTGAGCAGTTGCATATCAATTAAATTCTCAAGAAATCAAAGGAATTCTCAGCAGTTTTAAAGATTTGTATGCGGTTTTAAACCATGGGATTTCTACTGAAACCACAGGCTCGTACTTGTAATTATTGGAAAAGATATGCACAACTTTTATTTACTCGCTGTTTCAGTTTATTTGCAAAATCATTTATAAAACAGTTATTATTTTATGTACTTTTACATTAATATAAGGTCATTGGTGTTTATCAAAACTTGTATTCGATGTTTTAATTAGAAAATTCAAGTTATGTTATTTCGAATATTAATTTATCGTCCACTGGTTCCTACTTTTAAAGCTTATTACCAGAAGAAAATTTCAAAACTTCAAAATTTCTGTTCATCTTTAGAATATGGCTCTCTGTATATTAGCAACAATTCCAGGTATAGACGAAAGTGTTTATTCGGGCCGTTTCGTATTATTTACGTTGATCTCTATTTGAAGCTAATCGGGACGTATTGTCACGAGTTGCACCAAGGAAAGTATTTAACTATTTTCAGAACAAGAACTACTTATTAGATAGTACTATAGTCTAAATAAGACCTCTCAATGCAATGGGAAAGGGTTTTGGTCAAAATTCAGGCGGAGTGGTGTAGTAGATGGTGGCACAAGTAGTTTGGTATACTACATGCAGTTGACCAAATGTATTTTAATGGGTAGACATTACATCATTTAAATAGTTGAATTATGAGGTAGTGTGATTGTATCATTACTTACCTCGTTTCAAATTTTATTGCAATGATTAAAAATTATTTTGCAATTTAAATTATGCATTATGGATTTGATTGGTTAATTTAACATAACAATATTTAAAATTTTTTCAACTTACTGAAGTTTAATGTTCTTTTCTATATTTTAATAAATATGTTACTTTTAATAATTGTTACGGTTCTCATAATTATAACAATCTCGAATAAATCTATAATTTTCGTGTTACTTTCTAATAGTGTAAGAGTCTTATTTTGTAAAAGAATTTTTCCATGATCTGTCGCCCATTATTCAATCATATTGAACACAATGATGATGGTGTTGATGATAATAAAAATCGTCCATGCATTACAAAATTAATACTAATCTATTTACAAATCGAATAAAAATATACAGCAACTTTATAAATAGATGTTAACATTTAAATATCTACATTGCTATGAATTTTGTTAATAAATATAAATTAAATAATATATTCGCCCCGCGTTGGTGGTGACATAAAGAATGCTATGTAACTTGTCTATAAAATAATTAATTAAATAAAATATAATTGGCCTACTTCGGCTAGCTCAAAATTAAATGTTGTATTATAATAAGTAATGAACATAAATAACTTTTTACGTTGGTTGCGCCAATAACACAATTAAAATGAAATATACGTCACTCTACAAAACTTAATTTTCAATTCATATCAGCATACACAAATTACAAAGATCTCAGGGTAACTTTCGTGGCCTCACCAAAGATAGTTATTTAATTATAATAATAAATTACACAATACAAATTAAAATCTATTGTGAACTTAGCTATATAATGATATTGGTGAACAGACCTTTCATCTGGATTTCTTCAAAAACTGCTTACTGTAGCATAATCAGCCCTTTCTGAACAGATGGTCAGCTGCAACAGGTTGCTGACCTCTTATAACTTCGATAGTTACAAGTTGTGAAAATCCGAGGAAACACTTCAATAACTTGCTTTTAAATATTTTAAACAAATCAAGTACGTAGATTGATAAGATTCTTTATTAATTCAATCCAGTATCGTGTTTAATTAACTTTTTTCCAGGAATTGAAGACATTACACCACACAATTTGACATCGAAATTGTAGGTAAGTTTCATTTTTTTAAATTAAAACACTATTAATAATTCGAACACAAATTAGTTTTAATGCTTTCTTTCAACAATAAATTGTCATTTGGACAAAACTTTCACATAAATTAAACTTAGTTAAATTAACATAACCTTAATACATTTTGTAAACAACTTGGGTCACACTCCTAATTTTCAATAATAGCTCTTAATATAATTCAAATTTGAAATTAGAGCTCACACGTCAAGCGTGCTTACTTGGTGAGCATTCCAAATTCCAAAATTTACCAATTTAGTATCTTTCTGCACATATAAATTTTATAATGGACCAATTGCAAAGCTTTGGCTTAATCAAAACATCTACAGCTGAGCTTTAAACGTTTAGAAAGAAGTTAAT
>JABXWE010013577.1:0-28997 GCA_014611495.1 Limonius californicus
GACTGCTTAGTCTATTCATGATAAGCAGATGTTTACTAATAAATCTTTTATTTATCAATATATTATTATTTGACTGCCTACTTCATTAAAATCACCATCTTGCTGATCAGAATTTGCTGATTAGTTTGTTCAGTTTCTGCTGTATACTCTGGATTTTGCCAATCCAGCTGTAAGTTGTCAATGTAACTTCAACTGATATGGCTTTAACTAACCTGACTGTCGTTGATCTAACTTGACAGATCTGACTGTATAGATCAATTATAATCCGGTTTCTGTAAAGTAAACTAAGTAAAGTTTCTTGTTTTATTGTTTATTGTTTTAATTTTCTTAAACTTTATTTCCGTCATTACAATTATCTGATCGGACTGTTAACTATATAACTATGCTGATCTATCTACCAAATGGAATAATTTATGTTTTTACTTCATCTGGAAATCTATTTATCCATTTAATTGAATTTTAACGCTCTAATATTTACTAGATTTAAATGGCATTTCTGAATGCATATTTAATTAATTAAACGTTAGCTTGCTCTGTCCTGACTAACTATTTTAACTTTTCTGACCTGAAGGCTAAGCTTATAATTAAACGAAAGGTAAAACCAATAAAACTAGACTGTTCGTTTAGCTTTTAATCTATTGCATGCTTAATATAAATGCATTTATGGTTTGTATATTACAACAGTAAAGCATATTATCTATATTGAATCAGATTTCTATTATTTTTACCAAATCAATATGCTACCACCTTCGCGCCAGAGTTAAATAGGTAAATGTATTTGCTAGAAAGTTAGATTAATCATTATCAAATTAATAATTCGATGGCGTATATTCTAAATATAAAGCAGATTTGCGCGAAACATTTACTTTAAACTACTATGTTGCTTGACTAGGTCTCTATATGTTGAGGGAGACTTCAAAAAATGGACTAAAACAAGATGGTGCGCCAAGCAACGACAGGATCGCCATCACGAACAACAAACAACTGCAACGTAAACAAAACAAGTTATAATTAATTTTGCAAAGTCCATAATTGAATCAAGTTTACATCAGTTGAATAATTATATTTCTCCGTTCTAATCCGATCCATCTGCGCCCTCCTCTTTAGCACCTGTGTGTTGTATTACCATATCCCGCTAGACACAGCCCCTCATCCTGCACCTTCCGGTACTGCGCCCTTTCGCACATCCACGGTCTTTACATCCCTTCATGGCCCCAGCCGCATCCGTTTCTATTTCCCATTCTCATCCGGTACCTGCACTTGCTAATTTGCCCTCTCCGCGCCCTTTCAGCCCTTCGACGCCCCACACACGGCGACCTAAATCGACGTTCCTTAATAAAAATTTTCAGTTTCAACGATGGGGTAAGATCGACGTTATACGCGAAAATTCGCCGACTTATTAAGACGGAAAACGGAGAAGGAGAGACGTGCTTAAACGATGGCAAGATTCGAGGCTGGGTTATGTATATTAATATCCATATTTCACTTTACTTGCTGCATTAACGTGATCAAAGCGAGCCGTGGAAATCAACATCGATGATGAATTCGACCAAAGCACGCATGTTTTTTGCCGGACTATGTTTCATGATCTATTGTGAGAAGGCATCTAACGCATTTGTAGTTCGAAATGGTGATTAAATGGTGAGCCAATGGAAAAACAAATGGATTCAAAGAAACGCCTTAATTACGGTGATTCCCCGCATGCCAATCGAATTTATGCAGTTAGCAACAATAGGTATAATTAACGTTCGAAACCTTTGTCGTTTATCAATGAGCGAGCGTTTAGCAATATTTTAGATTAGGCCTTTATTGAGTTTTAGATACAATCTGTTTTATTACCCGCTGCTTCATATTCAACGAGGCCAGTTTGCTTTTAGCAAACAACGCAGCTTGTTTTCTATTAATCGATGTCGATCATTAATTATTTTTCACTTGTTAATTCACCGGGCTGCGAGGCGTATTTGCGGGCCTTGCCTGCTGAGATGGGGATAAAAAATGTGAAAACACTGGAAGTGTTTGGAACATTGGCGTTTTCAGTTCAGCAAACGCGTTTGGAGGCTGACCTTTAAAAAATCGTTTTTCCATTGTTGAACTTATTACAATAGTCGCCATTTCCCAATCCTACAGCAACAATTTTAAAAATACGATTTCCCAAAAGCATATCCATATTAAACAGAATTTATTTGTTAAATTTCATTTAGATAGGTTACACACAAACTTTTTTAAAATAACGGAAAATATCCATTTATTATTATCTGGCTTTTGCTGATCTAATTGTAATTCAAGCATCATATTCTCCTCAACTGCTCAATTAATCAAAAGTGGAATTCCTTTAGCCTTTAACCGATCTGACTTTGCTAATCTAGATGCTTAGGCTATTAATTCTATTCTGAATTTAAACATTTATTTTTCTACCTACCTGTTAAATTAATACACCCTGTATTTCCGCCGCTTTCGCTTTAACTGATCTGACTTTCTAATCTGACTACTTAGTCCATACACTTTATTTTCTTCTTTTGTCTACCTGCTTCATTACTTAAGCTTGTGTTGCCGCTACTATTGCTTTAACTGATCTGACTATGCTACTCTAGCTACTTAATTCATTAACTTTAGTTAAAACTTATTTTTAATAATTGCTTCTTCTTCTACCTACCCGCTTAATTAATTAATCTACTACTTCCTGTGATTTTGCTTTAACTGATCTGACTTTGCTAATCTGTACTTAGTCCATTAAATAACATTTTCTTTTTTTGCCTACCTGCTTCACTACTTAAGCTTGTGTTTCCGCTAATCTCGCTTTAATTGATATGACTTTGGTACTCTAGTTACTTAATTCATTAACTCGAATTAATAACTGATTTTTAGCAATTCCTTCGTCCTCTACCTGTCTGTTAATTAATTAATCTTGTACTTCCGCCGCTTTCGCTTTAACTGATCTGACTTTGCTAATCTAGCTTCTTAATTCATTAACTCGAATTAATAACTGATTTTTAACAACTACGTATTCTTCTACCTACATGCTTAATTAATTAATCTTGTACTTCCGCTGATTTTGTTTTAACTGATCTGACTTTGCTAATCTGACTACTTAGTCCACTAATTAATATTTTCTTTTTGTGTCTACCTATTTCATTACTTAAGCTTGTGTTGTCGTTAATTTTGCTTTAACTGATCTGACTTTGCTAATCTGCTACGTAGTCCATTAAATATCATTTTCTTTTTTTTGCCTACCTACTTCACTACTTAAGCTTGTGTTTCCGCTAATCTCGCTTTAATTGATATGACTTTGGTACTCTAGTTACTTAATTCATTAACTCGAATTAATAACTGATTTTTAGCCATTCCTTCGTCCTCTACCTGTCTGTTAATTAATTAATCTTGCACTTCCGCTGATTTTGTTTTAACTGATCTGACTTTGTTAATACGACCACTTAGTCCATTAATTTTATTTTCTTCTTTTGTCTACCTGCTTCATTACTTAAGCTTGTGTTACCGCTAATTTTGCTTTAACTGATCTTTGCCGCTCTAGCTACTTAATTCATTAACTGTAATTAAATCTGATTTTTAATAATTCCTTCTTCTTCTGCCTACCTGTTTAATTAATTATTCTTGTACTTCAGTTAATTTTGTTTCAACTGATCTGACTTTGCTAATCTGACTACTTAGTCCACTAATTAATATTTTCTTTTTGTGTCTACCTATTTCATTACTTAAGCTTGTGTTGTCGTTAATTTTGCTTTAACTGATCTGACGTTGCTATCTAGTTTCTTAATTCATATAGCGAATTAATGACTGATTCGTCACAATTGCGTGTTCTTCTACCGACCTGTTTAATTAATTAATCTTGTACTTCCGTTGATTTTGTTTTAACTGATCTGACTTGGCTAATCTGACTGCTTAGGCCACTAATTAAAATTTTCTTTTTGTGTCTACCTACTTCATTACTTAAGGTTGTGCTATCGCTAATTTTGCTTTAACTGATCTGACTTTGCTAATCTAGCTTCTTAATTCATTAACTCAAATTAATAACTGATTTTTAACAACTACGTATTCTTCTACCTACATGCTTAATTAATTAATCTTGTACTTCCGCTGATTTTGTTTTAACTGATCTGCCTTTGCTAATCTGATTAGGTACTTAGTCCACTAATTGAAATTTTCTTTTTTGTCTACCTGCTTCATTACTCAAAATTATGTTTCCGCTAATTTCGCTTTAATTGATCTGACTTCTACCTACCTATTTAATTAATTATTCTTGTACTTCAGTTAATTTTGTTTTAACTGATCTGACTTTGCTAATCTGCCTGCTTAGTCCACTAATTCTACTCTGATTTGTAATAAATTCTTTTTTTGACTATCTGCTAAGTTATTGAACCTTGTACATGCGCTCATGTCGTTCTAACAGTTCTGAATTTGCCAACCTCTACTGAAACCATTAATTTTATTCTGATTTTTAATATATTGCATGCAATTTGTCAGAGGTTGTCTATCGGACTTTCTACTATTTCCCGATTAGTATTATTCGCTGATCTTTGTTGATCAAACATTCAATCATGGCTGATTAAATACCAAATTCAGAAATAGTCAGATTTTGCTGATCTGCCTCTTACTGATGTGACATTGTTATTTTGACAGATTACTTTATAAAATAGATTTTAATATTTGACGACTGACATTAACTGATCTAAGTTACCGACATAACTACCAACGCGATCAGAAATTAATCATTAACTGTTGGTAACCCTTTCCAAAGTTGTTTATTTGACTTCGACTTAATAAATTACAAAACTGTTTTTAAAATCTAACTGTAAACCATAAAAATTTGTTAATCCGGCGGCAATTGTTCCTCTGATTACTTAATTACTCACGTAATCGTTGGCTTACCTCGAGCTTGCTTTAACTGATCAAAGCTTTTTTCTGGCTGCCCACTCACATTATTTTAATATGATTTCTGCTGTCCAACGGACTATTTACTGGACACCGTTGTTCAGTTATTATGATCAGGTTTCTGAAGTATACCTTTTTAGCTTGACGTTAACTGATCTGATTTTGTTGATCTGACTGCCTACATACTGCTCTATGCGGCTTTTACTAATCTAATTTAAGTAGTTGACTTCGGATTGACTGTCTTATCTCAAGTTAACGTTAACTGGTCTTTATTATACTGATTTAAATTTCAAAATGTTGCTGCATGCTACCGTTAGTATAATACTGTTTTTAAATACAACATTCACTGTTTCGGTGTACTAATTTTACAGTATAACGAATTAATTACTATGGCGTTTAGCTTTGCTGGTTAGACTGTGGTATATTTATTAGATTCTAGTTTTTATACTCTAATTGTAACCAATCACAGACCACTTATTGGCTAAATATTAAAATATTTAATCGCCAAATCACTAGATTTTCCTGAGTATCTTTAACTGATCTGACTTTACCGATCTGACCGCCTACAACATAAAACTGTAACCTGAGCTGTACCTCATTCCAGTTTAATAATCTGTCTATTTATTTGCTAATCACATTTTGCCAAACTACTTTTAACTGATCTAACTTTTCTAATCTAACTACCTACGTCATTAAATATATTTGATTTCTATAGTAGAGGTTTACCTCCTCGGCATTTGCAAATCTGATTAAATAATTAAGTAATTGAACTTTTCTATTCAAATTTTAACTAATCTATTAGCTACCCCATTAACTATACTCTGTCATCGTAATCTAACTTTGCTGCCATAACTGTTTAATTCGTAATAATTCTTTTACTTTTACTAATATGACTTTAACTGATCTGCCAACTACCTCGGTAAACATAATTTGATATTTGCAATCTAATTTTAACTTCTCCAAATTTGCTGGTATGACTGTCTATATAATTAATTGTGTTGATATGGTTCCGTCAAATATTGGCCATCCTTGCTGATCTGCCTACCTACGTTATAAATTATAATCTGATAAGGAAAATAGAGCTTGAGGCAATTAATTAAATATTAATTTTACAGATTTGTTTGATATATCTGTCCAACTACTAATTCTTCTGACGCCTTTATCTAATTAAATTAATTTAGTTTGACTTTCCTATTGTGGTATTATCTGATCTAACTTTGTTTATCTGACTATTTATTTTATTAATTTGTTTTTGCTTTTGCATTACCGTTTAGTTCTTACATTCTAATGTAAATTAATTACAATTGGCTAACTGCTTACGTAATTAATCAACAGTTGGATTCTGCTGATCTGACATAACTAATCTGATTGTGTTTTATCATACATTAAACGCTGAGTTTAATTAACAATTACTTAAATATTTATATTCTGAATTTCACTTAAGTTGAGCAATTTTCAGATCGAAATTAAATCAGTTTTCTTTTTCCGTCTTAAGTTTATTGGTAGAATTTTAAATTTGCATGCTATACATACCTCGACATACTACTACATATATACTACATACTACTTCAATATTTATATTCTGAATTTCACTTAACTTAGGCAATTTTCAGATCGTAATTAAATCAGTTTTCTTTTCCCGTCTTAAGTTTATTGGTAGAATTTTAAATTCGCTTGCTATACATACATCGACATATCTCAACTCTATTAAAATTCTGTGATTGCTAATTCCAAAGTTCTTTATAGGCTCTATAGGCAGCGTTGGTTTTCAGAACAATAGGGAAGTAATTTAACTAACTCCTGATTCATTGAACGCAAGTGCAGCAAATAATCTATGCATTCACCACTACAAATCGCTTAATCTTTATGGTATTGCATTCCTGTTTCCATGTAGAGAAAATATGTCGTACAAAAACGGTGCATGCCATATACAGGCCTGATACAAATCACCTTATGAAAAATTAGATATTATTGTCTAAGGTGTCTTTCACGCCACAGCGAAACAAAGCAACAAAGCGGATAAATTTATGGGCGTTCAGATGACCTCGCGGATTGCAGCAATAATATTAATCAACTTTTTTCCTATAACAATTTACAAAAACGGCATTTAATGCCCTCAAACTCCGTCGTTTACATCCTCGTTCTAATAAGGAAATCGTGCGATGTTCATCTAATTCATCATCACAGATATAACCGTAAATTATTATCAATTTAACATAACGCACAGCATTTAGAGAAACATTTACTCTGCTCTCAATTTGTTTATTATATAACCACCCACGCAAATAGCTGCGCTTATTAGCATACTCAGCCAGAGGCTGACGTATGTGGTATACAATAACATAAAACACCATAGAACATGCATGGGGCTTCAGGGTAAATCAGACTGAAAGAAAATAGCCTATTGTTTGTATTCAACCGAACGAAGAGTGCAGTAATAGCCTAACTGTGTTTAATGCTTCCATAATGCTAAATTAATGCCGACTACAAACTACAATAACAGCATAGAACAGCAGTAGAGCACGCGTACTACGTAGTTTATAAAGAGAAACGTAGTCTTGCAACTGATAACTTATTTTAATAACCTATTTTCATATTCTATTCATGATCATTTATGATTTTGTTCTATAGTTTTTTCCTTAATGTAACACCCTGTACAGATACCTCGGTACATTGGTCTAGTGTTTTACTCCTTCCTTGAATTCTAATGAAAAACTCTATACAGATCAACTTGTTATCACAATTATTTGAAGTATTAAACACATTATTACTAGGCAGATTGTAATAGGCATCTTACAAAATTTACTCTGTATATTTTTACGATTAAATATTCTTGGAATTGTTTAATTTCTTTTAGTGAAACTCCCACACCTTGAGGCTGGCTTAAATGGTATGTTAAGTAGTCAAGTGCTATAATGGTCTATTTTCTAAACAGGGTGCGAAATTTAATGTTAAAAGATTTAACAGGGCCATTGTATAGGGTAAGAAATCCACGGTGCTATTTTAACATAATATTTCTCATTGTGACAAATACCATTAAACAAATTTCAGGAATGCACAAAATTTTTATCTGATATCACACGATTGTACGTTTTTTACACGAATTTTAAACTCAAAACCAACAAAGATATTTTAATTACAAACTAGAAATATTATTTTTAAAATAGTGGCGATCCAAGGCGGGTCCCTGAAGTATTCAAAGGACAAATAAACACTAATATCTGTACACATAAGCTGCGCTGTCTAAGAATATAAAATTGCCAAGTATTTTCGAGAAACGAAATCATCAATTTTATTGAATCGATGCTTATATGTATTAATTTAGGCGCTAATATCTTTTTTATAACAGTTGTTTGTTGAGTTATTAATACAACATTCATTTTTAGAACAACCCATTAATCAACATTTTTTTAGTAAAAATAGCTTAACAATGGAATCATTGTTGCCATAAACGCTATTTATTTTTTACTGCTTAAATCAAACTGTATTACCATTCTTGATAGTTAATGACTTTTTCCCTAGAGTACCAGTGTTTAAAGTCTTTACACTTTCCGTTGTTCGAAACCCACGTAAGCTGTAGGTACTCTATATCTATAATACCTTTAAATGCGGAACAGTAGCATATAAGAAAAAATCGCTACCCTTCGTAACAACCAAAGGACTAAAAGAAGAATAATTTAAAGCGCTGGTATCTTTTTTATGACAATTTTTTGTTAAGTAGTCAATACAGCATTCATTTTTAGAATATCCCAATAATCAACATTTTTTAGTAAAAATAGCTTAACAATGGGGTCATTGTTGTCATAAACGCCATTTATTTTTTGCTGTTTAAATAAAACTGTATTACCATTCTTGATAGTTAATGACTTTTTCCCTAGAGTACCAGTGTTTAAAGTCTTTACACTTTCCGTTGTTCGAAACCCACGTAAGCTGTAGGTACTCTATATCTATAATACCTTTAAATGCGGAACAGTAGCATATAAGAAAAAATCGCTACCCTTCGTAACAACCAAAGGACTAAAAGAAGAATAATTTAAAGCGCTGGTATCTTTTTTATGACAATTTTTTGTTAAGTTATCAATACAGCATTCATTTTTAGAATAACCCAATAATCAACATTTTTTAGTAAAAATAGCTTAACAATGGGGTCATTGTTGTCATAAACGCCATTTATTTTTTGCTGTTTAAATAAAACTGTATTACCATTCTTGATAGTTAATGACTTTTTCCCTAGAGTACCAGTGTTTAAAGTCTTTACACTTTCCGTTGTTCGAAACCCACGTAAGCTGTAGGTATTCTATATCTATAATACCTTTAAATGCGGAACAGTAGCATATAAGAAAAAATCGCTACCCTTCGTAACAACCAAAGGACTAAAAGAAGAATAATTTAAAGCGCTGGTATCTTTTTTATGTCAATTTTTTGTTAAGTTTTCAATACAGCATTCATTTTTAGAATAACCCAATAATCAACATTTTTTAGTAAAAATAGCTTAACAATGGGATCATTGTTGTCATAAACGCCATTTATTTTTTGCTGCTTAAATCAAACTGTATTACCATTCTTGACAGTTAATGACTTTTTCCCTAGAGTACCAGTGTTTAAAGTCATTACACTCTCCGTTGTTCGGAACCCACGTAAGATGTAGGTCCTCTATATGTGTAATACTTTAAAACGCGGAATAGTAGCATATGAGAGAAAGTCGCTACCCTTCGTAACAGACAAAGCACTAATAGAATAATAATTTAATGTAATTGTACAAAGCTGCACTCTTAAAGAGTTAGAAATACTGTTTAATCGTAAATATAACATAATTTTCTTGAATGAGCCTCTGCAAATGAATTATACTGTAAACAGTTTTACAATGAATAACCTATCCAAGTAGTAATGATCTCGAATATATACTAATATTCGCTATTGTTTGATACATTTATGAACTTTGTAACCCCGAATTTAATGACAGCATACATAAACCGCAAGTCAATCAGCGGTAGAGATGGTTTGTATTTAATATACAGGATGTCTCTAAATTAAGTACTTGACGTTATTAATTACTCTGTTTTAATCTAAATGTCCAAATTTTACTGCATACTGCAGTTAGTATAATACTGTTTTTAAATACAACGTGTACTGTTTCAGTGTACTAATTTCACGGACTAACTAATTTTCTGGTATATTTTTTAGAATACAGGTTTAACAAATGTAACCAATCATAGGCCACTTATAGGCTAAATATTAAAATATTTAGTCACAAGATCGCTAAAGATTCCTGAGCATCTTCAACTGATCTGACGTAACTGATCTGATTTCATACGACATACAATAAAATTTAACCTTTAAAATGAGCTTCATTTTATTCAAATTTAATAAACTCTCTATCTTATTAACAATTCACAAAATACGGTTGAACTTATTTTAACTGATCTAACATTGCTAGTCATTAATTCTTATTTGAGTGTGTTAATAGAGGTTCTCGTCATTGAAATGTGCAGATCTGAGACACTAATTAAATAATTAGGTACTGAATTTTGCTAATCTGACTATAATTGATCTAATGTCTACCTTATTGAGTATAATTTGACATGGCAAATCTAACTATAATTAATCTAAATTTGCTGACACAATTATCTATCCAATTAATAATTCACAGAATTTTGCTGAACTTGTTTTAACTAAACGAACTTTGCTAGTCTACTTGCGCACGACATTAAGTATAACTTGACTGATTTAGTAGAAACTTTCCTCAACGGAATTTGCAGATCTAAAAAACTAATTAAATAATTAGATACTGAATATTTCTAATCTGACTTTAGTTGATCTAATATCTGCCTTATTAATATAATCTGACATCGCAAATCGAAATTTAGGCACTCTGAATTTACTGACACAATTATACATCTAATTAATAAATCGCAGAATTTTGCTGAACTTGTTTTAACTGATCTAGCATTGCTATTCTAATTACCCACGTCATTAAGCGAGCTTTGCTTATCTGTCTTTAACTGTTCTGATATTTACTTTATGAAGTATAATCTGACACCCCAAATCTAACTATAATTAATCTGAATCTGCTGACACAATTATCTGCCCAATTAATAATTTACAGAATTTTGCTGAACTTGTTTTAACTAAACGAACTTTGCTAATCTACTTACGCACGACATTAAGTATAACTTGACTGACTTAGTAGAAATTTTTCTCAACAGAATTTGCAGATCTAAAAAACTAATTAAATAATTAGGTACTGAACTTGGTAATCTGACTTTAGTTGATCTAATATCTGCCTTATTAATATAATCGGACATCGCAAATCTAACTAGTTACTCTGAATTTACTGACACAATTATATATATAATTAATAAACCACAGAATTTTGTTGAATTTGTTTTAACTGATCTAACTCTGATAATTTAATTATCATGTGGCTGTTTTACTAGAGATTTTCATAACAGCAATTTGCGGATCTGTAACAGTAGGTACCGAATTTTGCTTATCAGACTTTAACTGATCTAATGTCTACTTTATTAAGTATAGTCTAACATCCCAAATCTAACTATAATTAATCTGAATCTGCTGACACAATTATCTATCCAATTAATAATTCGCAGAGTTTTGCTCAACTTGTTTTAACTGATCGAACTTTGCTAGTCTATTTACTCACGACATTAACTATAACTTGACTGTTTTAGTAGAAGTTTTGCTCAACGGAATTTACATATCTAATTAACTAATTAAATAATTAGGTACTGAATTTTGCTAATCTGACTATAACTGATCAAATGCCTACCTTATTAAGTATAATATGACATCGCAAATCGAACTTTAGCTACTCTGAATTTACTGACAGAATTATATATCTAATTAATAAGTCGCAGAATTATGCTGAACTTGCTTTAATTGATATAGCGTTGCTATTCTAATTACCCACGTCGTTAATTATTATCTGATTGTTTTAGTAGAAGTTTTCGTCATCTGAATTTGCATATCTAAAAAAACTAATTAAATAATTAGGTACTGAATTTTGCTAATCTGACTATAACTGATCAAATGCCTACCTTATTAAGTATAATCTGACATCGCAAATCGAACTTTAGCTACTCTGAATTTAATGACAGAATTATATATCTAATTAATAAATCACAGAATTTTGCTGAACTTGCTTCAGTTGATCTAGCGTTGCTATTCTAATTACCCACGTCATTAATTATTATGTGATTGTTTTAGTAGAAGTTTTCGTCATCTGAATTTGCATATCTAAAAAAACTAATTTAATAACTAGGTATTGAATTTTGATAATTTGACTATAATTGGCTTAATAACTACCTTGTTAAGTATATAATCTGATATGGCAAATCGAACTTTAGCTACTCTGAATTTAATGACAGAATTATATATCTAATTAATTAATCACAGAATTTTGCTGAACTTGCTTCAGTTGATCTAGCATTGCTATTCTAATTACCCACGTCATTAATTATTATGTGATTGTTTTAGTAGAAGTTTTCGTCATCTGAATTTGCATATCTAAAAAAACTAATTTAATAACTAGGTACTGAATTTTGCTAATTTGACTATAATTGGCTTAATAACTACCTTGTTAAGTATATAATCTGATATGGCAAATCGAACTTTAGCTACTCTGAATTTAATGACAGAATTATATGTCTAATTAATAAATCACAAAATTTTGCTGAACTTGCTTTAATTGATCTAGCGTTGCTATTCTAATTACCCACGTCATTAATTATTATGTGATTGTTTTAGTAGAAGTTTTCGTCATCTGAATTTGCATATCTAAAAAAACTAATTTAATAACTAGGTACTGAATTTTGCTAATTTGACTATAATTGGCTTAATAACTACCTTGTTAAGTATATAATCTGATATGGCAAATCGAACTTTAGCTACTCTGAATTTAATGACAGAATTATATGTCTAATTAATAAATCACAAAATTTTGCTGAACTTGCTTTAATTGATCTAGCGTTGCTATTCTAATTACCCACGTCATTAATTATTATGTGACTGTTTTAGTAGAGATTTTCATAATACCAATTTGCAGATCTGTAACACTAGGTACCAAATTTTGCTTATCTGTCTTTAACTGATCCAATGTCTACTTTATGAGGTATAATCTGACACCCCAAATCTAACTATAATTAATCTATAACTTGACCGATTTAGTAGAATTTGCAGATAAAAAAAATTAATTAAATAAGTAGGTACTAAATGTTGCTAATCGGACGTTAACTGATCTAATGTCTACCTTATTAATATAATCTGACGTCGCAAGTCGATAATTTTTTAACTAATTTAACTAATGTGAATTTGCTGACAAAGTTATATAATCATTAATAGTTCTTCAACTTCTCCTGATCTAACTTTAATTGATCTACGGGCTACTTCATTAAGTATAAATCTTGTCACGCAACCTCAGAATCTCGGAAATACAGCGATGTAATTTTACTCATTTTCTCATGATTTCGGAAATTACAGCAGCTATTATGGTGCAAATTTGTGGACAACTGTAACAAGTGAACATTTAATATTGCACATGTTGTCCTGCAACGTGACCATCAGCAGCCTAGTTATAAGTTGGATCAGTCTTCTTTCTTGTAAAATATACGTTGTAACGCCCCTCACTAAATTTCAAAATAGGAACAACATGCTCTTGTATGTATGGCTAGCTTAGTTGCGGAAACGACCTACGATGGTTACTATACGCCTTTAAGACTCAAGCCGAAAAAAATAACATGGTAACACCAAAAAGTAAAACAAAGTGTTTAACCGTGGGACGAGAACCAATACTATTGAACAAGTAATGTCCTTCATAGCACATAGCGACCCTCAAGTGGAGATGGGTAGGACACGTGGCAAAGCAACAGCAAACAAGATGGACAAATAAAATTGTACAGTGGCGACCGAGAATAACCAAACGAAGTGTAGGAAGACCGCAAAAAAGGTGGTTAGAGGACATCAAGAAGGTAGCAGGAAGGGAATGGTTTCAAATTGGGCAAGATAGAAAGATGTGGAAAAACATGGGAGAGGCCTACATCCAGGAGTGGATAAGTGGAGGTTGAGAGAGAGAATGTCCTTCAGTTCCTAAGAACACAGATCAAGAGCTGTGGTGATCGTACTGAGCAAGTTAGACACCAAATTAAAAGAACAACCGTTTCTAAATGCGTAAAAAATGTAATGTGGGAAAACAAAGAAATGACCATCAAAAGTACGAGATCCATTATGACATATCTCGCTGAAGAACGAACCGATACAGCAAAATCAAAAAGACTAACTGCTATGTTCATTTGATTTTGTAACTTCATCTGAATTAAAGTCATATTTTAATTGCCGCTCTGTAGCCGATTACTATATTATTATTTTCCAATACAGTTTGGTGTAGACCTTTTTTTGTTATCATACAGAATCGCCGATGTGTTTTGTCTATGCGCTTGGCTCTGGACGCTTTTTGTGAATTTACGTGTCAAATTGTTCTGGAATTATTGTACCATATTTCGCAATGTGGTTTAATATTTTTGGCCGAAGTATGTTCGCGTTGCGTTTGCTCTGGAGTCGAATTTCCACCTTTGCTCGGCCCGGTCCCCCGATTCCATCTGCGGGGACCGTTAATAGATTAAGAAAAGTGAGTGGACGCTAGGCTTTGAGAGTGAACTGACGGGTTTTTTTTAATATCGGGTTGTATCGCAGCTCTTCTGCTAATCAAGTTATCGTTTCGTATTTTCGCGTTAGGCAAAAGAATTTTCGACTTACGTCAGATTATATATATTAGCAGAGTGTTAGCTTTGTGCAAAAACAATTCAGTGAAATTGTTTTGTCAATTAGTATCGGATAAAAGCGATTAAACCCGTGGAAGTTTTGTTCTTTGAGCTGTTTTAAATGATCCTCCCGCCCAGCGGTGGAAATATTGACATCTGAAATTCCCGCCTCTTCGCTCTCGACGCCGAAAAAACCCTGTCAGAAGCGATCCAATCTTCAGGGGCGTACCAACGAATTTTTCCTGCCTCCCGAAGATTTAGGAACACCCCAGTTGTGCCTCTCTCTGCTCCCTACCGAACAACACTAAGATAGGGGAAATTCTAATTGTGTGGTGATAAACTGTTTTCGAGTTAATCTTCAATCTTCAAGTGCTGCACCTTTTTTTTAAATACGCCGTAAAGCGACCTTCAGTCGCCAGTTGTTCTTTCTTCTTTTGGTTAAGTAAAGTGTATTCATAAAATGTATTAAATTGTAAACTCCGTGCCACTGGCTGCGTAGATCTGTTCTAAGAATTTAAATATCACAAGCCACTGACAGCAAGTCTTTTTCAGTTCGAACGTTCCAACCAAATCTAGTATTGTTTAACCATAAATATTACCATTTTCCACGTAATCATTATAATTTTGGTATCATGTCAGTAAACTAAAAGAAGTTGAATTATGTTTGTCTAGAAATTTACCACATCTTTTATTTTTGTGTATTTTATCTTTGTGTGCATGAACTTTGCAAGCTTTATATACAGGAGGAGGCGCAATAAAGGTGAGTCCGATTCCCGTAAGCTGCTGGCTTCTCCTTCCACGAGAACTGGTAATCTGCTGAGATTTGGAATCTGGCGCCTGTTAATTTTGACCTACCCTGTACACACCTAGGAAGATTTCAGTCCCGTAAGCGGTTTCAGTGAACCACCCCTACTCCTCTGAGCTAAGCTGTAGGCCTTTTTCCACCTATCCGGTTGCGGGTCGACGAAAAAGCTCGTTTGGTCCGTTACATAACTGCAACAACGGAGATGATGGCACTAAGGACGTTCGCTGGAAATACACTAACGGATAGGAAAAGAAACAACAACATCAGACGAATGCAAAACAGAAACCATAGTGTGGTGGACGAGGAGGAATTTGAAATGTACACGTAAACAGAATGAATACGGCAGACTAGCAACAATAGTCAAAAATTGAAAACCGCGCGAGACACGGCCGCCTATACAGCGTGAGAGTGTAGTACAGGCTCTTATGGACAACAGTGTTGCAAAACATCTACTTATAGTTACTCTAAACATACCAAGCACCTATCAATCATAACACAATATATCGATGATAACCACTATTTAAGAGCTAGCTGGATATCTTTTGCCTGAATCTACTTCACTTAAGCAAAATTAAACGTTCAAGTGCATTGGGCAACGTATTACAGTCAGTTCTCATAGTCCATAAGAGCATGTACTGCACTCTCACCGTGAGATAAGCTCTATAGGAGACCACAGAAGAAATGCATCAAATGCTACGATGGCGCTTGTAACATCTATTTCCTAAATAGGATGCGAAATTTAACAACGAAGAGACATTTTACAGAATTAGAGATCCACGGTGCTATTTTTAACAAAATATTTCCCATTCCAAGGCGACAAATAGCATTTGTAAAAATTTCCGGAATGCACAAGATTTTGATCTACGACACGATTGTACTTTTATTACAAACTAAAAATAAATATCTGTATATGTGAGGTGCGCTAAACACTGCTCTAGAATTATGAACTGTGGTGAAGTCTTTCCTAGGAACGAAGTCACGAATTTTATTTAATCGATGGTTGTGTGTATTAATTTGAAGGCGCTGATATATTTGTTATGGTGCATTTTTGTTAAGTTATTAATACAATATTCATTTTTAGAATACCCCAATAATCAACTTCTTTTTGTGAAAATAGCTTAATAGACGTAATATATCGGTGCTAACTACTATTTAAGAGCTAGCTGGAAATCATTTGCTCGGATCTACTTGATTTACATAGTCCGTAAGAGCATGTACCGCACTCTCACCGTGAAATACGCTATGTAGAAGACCACGCATGGCGCGATAGCTAGCAGTCAATATCGCAAAAACAGAAACAGCTACCTTCATATATAAAACAGGCAAATTGCCTAAATCAAGAAGAAGAAAAAGAAGCTTGCATACAGAAAAATTGTACGATGAATTTATTCAGAAAGAAAATAAATGAAAATAATCTACTTAGACCTTGAAGGCACATTACCTAATGATTGTTTTTCAAGTTTTGAAAACTGGCTGTTGAAACTTAAATTTTATTAGATTACACGACTTAATTTACATTGTATATTTACTGTACTTATTTTAGAAACATGAAAATATTTTGAAAATTGATGTTAAGGTTAACTTTTTTAGATAAAACGGAATACAAAAATAGCCCTGTTACAATGGAAAATCTATCTTTAGTTAAACGAAATGATAAAATAACTTGGTCTTGTTTTCTCCCACGATAAAAATACTTCTAAGGGCATGCCAGAATTACAATTTCATTTTTCTGTTTACTTCTATCTACACAAATTTGCGAAAGCCAATATTTCGTATGCTAAATTTGTTAAGAAATTTGACGCAAAGAAAACAACAATTTTGTTCTGTTTCTCCTCATATTAACTTTGATTGTCAAATCAAGAAGACACGCAAGATTCAATATTCCACGAAAAACCTTTTTGCTTTCTGCCATATCTGTTTTAATAATCGATGTGGTATACAGGGTGAAATATTTTTACTGTAAACCAGGTTGTCTTAATAAGGAATATCTCATTTTCGGCATTTCTCTCCACTCCAGCCGTTACGGTGACATGAGGAAAACGCTGATTTTCTCGAGGGCATTCCCCTGCATATCAACAATCAACCAGCAGCCAAAATCGTTTGCTCTAAAACAGCAATTACTCGGTTCTAGCAAATGCGACGCCGCTGTCAGAACAAATAGACAAACTGGGATCGTTTCTGCAGAACAAACATATAAATATACCTGAAGCGTAACGGCATTAGGGTGTATATTGTTGTGTGCGCTTGTTTAGTTATATAATCCAGTGTCTCACCGCAATGCAATGTAATTGTGCGGCGGTCCCGCGAGCCTTGCATATTCAGGCGTAGATATGCACGTCTTTGTTGGTGCAAGAGAGCTCTTTAAGCCACAAGCAGGTGCAGTTGTGTCGTAAAACCTAATAACCCCAGCATGGTCTTCGTGTGAATGCATTTTCATTCCACTTCCAGCTGGAGGAGGCTTAAAAGGCACACAAAATTTAACTCTTTGAGAGGGTTTTAGCTCCGAGCCACTTACCCCCTTAAAGTGAGAAATAAAATTCAAAAATTAATAAACGTTCCGCACAAAATAAAACGTCCACAAAAAAGTGCAACTGATGTTTTTATGGTTCTTGAACTGATCTTCATTTACACTTAACAGACAAACTATCTTGCATGACTTAAACCATCAATAATAGATAATCGCGTAAAACTAACCGTTGCGGTGATTGGTTCTTATTTAATTAACTTTCCTGGTTTGCATTAACAAATATTAATAGATGGTCAAACTATAACTAACTATTTGTAAATTACAAAATAAAATCATAATATTTTATACACCCTTTAAATGTAGTAAAATGTTTACAAATTACAAAATCCAATGGTTTTATAGTTCTAAATCTGTTATATTCATTACAATTTAATATGCTAGTTCGCCGGACGTAAACCAGCAATTATAAATTGTATAATCAAATATATCGAAATTGCTCAAATTCAAAAAATAATAAATAAAATACAAATATTTAATAGACGCTTCAAATAAATGAAAATCTTCAAAACATATCTAAGTTCTTGATTTTATTAATCTTATTTTCGGAGGGATCGACCTATCTTTCCTGTTCATTGCCAACGGACTGATCTCTTTCAGACTATTTGTTACGGACCAAACGACCTTTTTCGTCGGACCGCAGCAGGACAGATGGAAGTGTCTTCTACTTAACTCAGAGGAGTAGGGGTGGTTCACGAGAAACACTTAAGGCAAGGAAATCTAAAGCAGTTGTATAAGGGGAAGTCGAAATTCATGGGCGCCGCCCTCCAGATTACAGATGATTGCAGGTTCTCGTAGAAGGACCGAGAAACCAGCAACTTACGGGAGTCGAGCTCACCTTTATTGTGCCTCCTCCTGTATATAATGTTTACAGAGTTCAAGCACACAATAAAATACACCAGAATAGAAGATCGTACCACAGTTTAACTACGTCCAAATCTATTGAGTAAGATATAACACACAATTTAGAACAAGCAAAGAAAAATACTATGGGCTAAACAAAGGAATGTTGGGACGTCCAAACCAAAGAGCTCGCCGCCACTGGCTTACGATACTTACTTTAATGAACAGATCTACCCAGCCAGCGACGTTCGAGTTTACAGAATCAATTAAACTTTAACCTTAACGCGTAATAAAACACTGGGAAACTGAAGGTTGCCTCACTTTTAATGTTACAAGGGAATTAAACTATTCTATTTCTTAGTTACCAACGAAGCAGTGGTAAACAGGGGAAAACAATCACTGTACATTAGTAAGTTTTACCTTAGTTTTCTTCGCTAGGGAGTAGAGAGAAAATCGCAATTTGAGGTGTTCCTTGGTTCGTCGGGAAGCAGACAAAAAACAATCGCAGGCACGTCACTGAAGGCTAGATCACGATTGCACCAGCAATCGCCAAGACTTTCTTCGGGAAACGGGAAATTTCGAGTGTTCTTACCGTCAGGAACGAAACGGAGATCGATCTTAATCCGCATAATCGATGAATTGCCTTCCATAGGTTAAATCCAGCGTGTTTCATAAATCCGACACTTGTCGATGGTTCTGTCCACCCCTCGATGATACAGCGTTACGAAAATTCACGCGATGGACACCCATCGAAACCCAAACCGCCCCTGCAGTACTCGTCGTCGGCGCTGATGTCTTAGCAAGCAACCGAGTCGAAAGGAGATCTTAAATCGACTGCCGAAAAAAACTTATACCAATATCCAGCAGTTGAAGTATTTCGTCTTATTACGAAACATGTTGCAAGAATTCTAGAACAAATTAACATGTGGAACTTCCGGACCATTCTGCAGACAAAGGATTCTAAGAACTGTTTTAGATCGGCACATACAGACTAAACATGCTTGTCAACATTCCCTTAAGTTTCGAAAAAGTGGCTTCCCATAAATTAACTTCGGAAGTAATGAAATAGTAATCGACTTGGGAGCGGCAATTAAAATATGATTTTAATTCATATGAAGCGACAAAACTAAACGAACGTTACACAATAATAATAAATAGTGAAATAGAACTTAACTGACCAAAATCTAAAAATGTTCAGGTAGTTTCCTCGACTTAAACCATTAATATTAAATAATTACAATTAAACAGTCCAAATTTGAATGTAACATTTTCAGTGTTCTTTATATTTTTACAACCAGGTAAAATACTATACAGAGATATAGAAAGGTAGTGTAAATATTTACCAGCCTATGGTTTACAACCTAATAAAAAGTAGAAAATGTATATGGCAACTGCAATATTTTATATAATAGAACACAAGCATATAGCCAAAGAAAAAATAGTATTATTAAAGATTTTCATTTTTAAGGAGTTAGAAGTTCTTGCTTAAAGCATGACCCATAACAGCAATTTTAACATACTTTTCCTGAATATGGTGAGTAACATATGGATGAAGAGGGCAGCAATGTTCGCTTTTTAAGAGATTAAAGTGTTGTTTAAAATATGTCAGTAACGGTAGTCTCACAACGCTTTCCTAAATAGAGCCCGCAAAATAACGTTCGTGTGTATTTATATTTGCAAGGAAAGAAAGTGTTGTTTAAGGCATAAAATCGCCATAACATTTTTAAAAAACTTTTCCTAAATATGGTGCGAAAAATGTCGGTGTCGTTCCTGACCAGAATACGAGAAAACAGTATTTAAAAAACTTGCTTGCTTGTTATGAAATTTAAATCCCTCTTTAAAGTGTTTCAGTAACCGCAGTTTTAACATGCTTTCCTGAATAGGGAACGTAAAATAGAGGTTATACACATTTTTGCTTTTCAGTGCGTAAGCCATGAAATGGCCATAGTAGGACTTTTAACATAGTTTTCCTAATTATGGTGTGAAAAATAAGGGTGTTGTTTCTAAACAGAGTAAGAGAAAACAATATTTATAGAAAGTCTGAGATTTTAAAAGATTTAAAGTAAGTACTGTTTAAAACATGGCTGCAACTGTAGATTCAACATGCTGTCCTGAATACAGCGCGTAAAATCACGTTCATAAACTTTGAATTTTTCAAGTCCAAAAAGTGTCCTTTCAGGCATGAAATCGCCAGAACAGGAGTTTCCACATACTTTTGCTAAATATGGTGAAAAAATGCTGTTCCTGAACAGAGTACTTAAAAAAATGTTCACTTTTTATGACATTTAAAATACTACTAGAACATGTTAGCAACTGTAGTTTTACCACGATTTCCTGAATAGGGCGCTTAAAATAAAGTTCATAAACATTTTAGATTTTCAAAGCGAGAACGTGTTGTTTCGGGTATGTAATAGGAGTTTCAACATAATTTTCCTAAATATGGTGCGTAAAATAACGGTGTTGTTTCTGAATAGAGTATAAGAAAATAGTATTTATGAAATCTACGAAAGTTTAGGAAATTTATAGTATTGTTTAAAACCTGTCAGTTACTGTAGTTTCAACATGTTGTCCTGAATAGGGTGCGTAAAATAGCGGTGATACATATGTTCGCTTCTCAGTGAGAGATAGACATGAAACTACCATAACAGGAGTTTTAACATATTTTTCCAAAATATAGTGCGAAATACGATGGTATTGTTCCTGAACAAAGTACGAGAAAACAGTATTTACAGAATCTGGGTTTTTAGAAAATTTCAAGTACATTGTGAAATATGTCGAAACTATAGTTTCAACATACTGTACTGTATAAAGCGCGTAAAATCACGTTCATAAACATTTGAGTTTTTCAATCGCGAAAGTGTTCTTTCATGAAATCGCCGTAACAGGACTTCCTAAACAAAAAAATATACTGTATGAAACATGCCAGTAAATATAGTTTTAACAAGGTAAAATAAGGTTAAAAATCACTTTAGCTTTTCAAGGTGAGAAAGTGTTGTTTAAAGCATAAAATCGCCATAACAGAAGCCTTAACATACTTATCCTAAATATGATGCGAAAAATTAAGCTGATGTGCCTAAACAAAGAAATAGGCTGTATAAAACATGTCAGTAACTATAGTTTTAACATGCTAGAATAAGGTTCATATACATTTTAGCTTTTCAAGGCGAGAAAGTGTTTTTTTAAGGCGTAAAATCGCCATAACACGAGTCTTAACATACTTTTCCTGAATATGATGCGAAAAATAAAGGTGATATTCCTAAGCATGTCAGTAATTATAGCTTAAACATGCTTTCCTGAACAGGGCCTATATAATAAGGTTCGTAAGAATTTTAGCTTTTCAAGGCGAAAAAGTGTTATTTAAGGCACACCATCGCCATAACAGGAGTCTTAACATACTTTTCCTGAATATGATGAGGAAAAAGAAGGTGATGTTCCTAAACACATCAGTAACTAGAGTCTTAATATGTTTTCTTGGGTGTGTAAAATAAGGTTCATAAATATTTTAGCTTTTCAAGGCGAAAAAGTGTTTAAGGCATAAAATCGCCATAACAGGATTCTTAATGTACTTCTCCTGAATATGATGCGAAAAATGAAGGCCATGTTCCTAAACATGTCAATAACTATATTTTTAGCATGCTAAAATAAGGTTCATCTACATTGCAGCTTTTCAAAGTGAGAAAGTGTTATTTAAGGCATAAAATCGTCATAACAAGAGTCTTAACATACTTTTCCTGAATATGATGCGAAAAATGAAGGTCATGCTCCTAAACAAGAAAATATACTGTATGAAACATGTTAGTAACTACAGTTTTAACATGGCAAAATAGGGTTCATATACATTTTAGCTTTTCAAGGCGAGAAAGTGAGTCTTAACATACTTTTCCTGAATATGATGCGAAAAGTGAAGGTGATGTTCCTAAGCATGTTAGTAACTGTAGTTTTAACGTGTTTTCCTGAACAGGGTGTGTAAAATAAAATTCATAAATATTTTAGCTTTTTAAGGCGAAAAAGTGTTGTTTAAGGCATGAAATCGCCATAACCAGAGTCTTAACATACTTTTTCTCAATATAATGCAGAAAATGAAGGTCACGTTCCTAAACAAGAAAATATACTGTATGAAACATGTCAGTAGCTACAGTTTTAACATGCTAAAATAAGGTTCATATACATTTTAGCTTTTCAAGGCGAAAAGGTGTTTTTTAAGGCATAAAATTGCCCTGAGAGGAGTCTTAACATACTTTTCCTGAATATGATGCGAAAAATGAAGGTGATGTTCCTAAGCATGTTAGGAACTATAGTTTTAACGTGCTTTCCTGAACAGGGTGTGTAGAATAAAATTCATAAATATTTTAGCTTTTTAAGGCGAAAAAGTGTAGTTTAAGGCATAAAATCGCGATAACCGGAGTCTTAACATACTTTTCCTGAATATGATACAAAAAATGAAGGTGATGTTCCTAAGCATGTTAGTAACTATAGTTTTAACATAGGCTGCTGAACAGAGTGTGTAAAATACGATTCATAAACATTTTAGCTTTTTAAAGCGAAAAAGTGTTGTTTAAGGCATAAAACCGCCATAGCCGGAGTCCTAACATACTATTCCTGAATATACTGCGAAAAATGAAGGTCATGTTCCTAAACATGTCAGTAATATAGTCTTAACATGCTTTCGTGAACAGGGTGTGTAAAATAAGGTTCATACATATTTTACCTTTTCAAGGCAAAAAAGTGTTGTTTAAGGCCTGAAATGGGATGTTGTGCCTGAACAGAGTACGAGAAAATAGTAATTTTTCAGGTTCTATAAGATTTAAAGAGCTCTTTAAAACATTGCAGTAGCTGTGGTATTAGCATGCTTTCGTGAAATACTTTCCTCAATATTACAAATTAATAATAATATTTATTCTAAATGTTACTATTGATGGGTGGAAAAATGATTTTAAGGACTAAAATGCTACTGAAATTATAAACAGACCCTAAAACAAAAATGGTAGAATACGAATCAACAGGTTAAAGTTTTATGACACATATTTTGCTTTCGCCTATAAAGCTTTATTTTTGTAACATGTTACTCTCAATCAGTACATTTTCATTGCTATTAATGCCTGAATCGTGCATTGACGTGTTACATAATTGGAGAATTCGTTCTAAATGAATCGAAAAAGCCACAAAAATAACTTGCACAGTGTTTATTTAGTTTTCTATCAGTATTATTTTTCCAATATTAATTTTAATTTAGATATCCCAAACGTTTATATTTTTAAGTCTTAAAATAAACATCAAGGTTTTTCGCAATTAGTACCCCGCTGATCTATTTTTTGTTTGATATGGTATAGCCGGCTAGTTCTCCTAATTTAAACCGTCAATATAATATAATCAACCAGAACTAATTATTGACGATTTGACGTAACTAGCATCCAATTAAAGATCCTTTAAACAAAACACTACATCAGTTGCGAACTACTAACGCCAGTTAATAAGCTTACATATATGCAAAGAAAATTAATTTTGTCGAAAATTCCTCTGCGTTCGAAATTGCCTATTCAAATGGGGAGCGAATGTTCGCAATCTACCCTGAAAGCTCTCCTGAAAGCAAGAAACTTGTCCACAGAATTTGCAGAAGATTTAATTTGTCTAAGTCAAATAGACACAACACTGCAGTATAGAAGTGAGATAAATGATGAAGGTAACCAGTTCATAGAACGTTTCTCGGTTAGTTGTAGCTTCTCGGGATTAATATTTATCTCTGTAATTTGTCGACCACTCACTTGTGGTGCCGTCCGGCGCTACTTTTACGTTGTTAGCACCGGCCTTGTCCGAATAGAAAAAAATACGTTTTCCGCGTTTTGATGCATGGCAAAAATTGCACCAGTTCTGTGAGGTCTCCGCGATAATTTCCCAATAATTCCTGATTATTAACCTCTAAGCTGTGCGGAAGTCAGGCCCGTTATTATGCTTAGCGGTTGCTCTAAGATTATTATTTATCATCGAAACGTCAATTCGAGTTGCATTTAATTGCTGTGGAATATTGCAAAAAGCCACGGCTTTAACGTCTAATTAAATAAACCAGTTCAAACAGAAGAGGCAATAATATAACGTGCGTTATTTATTCGCGATGAGAGAACGGTACAATCTCGCGGTAGTCATATGTATCGCGAATTTTTCATGGCTATTATGCAAATGTGCAGACTATAGCCTTATTGCGCTACTCAATGCAAATTGGTACCATTACAAATAATAATTGGCATTATTTAAAGCGGATAAAGTAGCTGGTTAGTCTAAAAATGGTGTTCTAAGTGATATTTGCAACGTGAATGTGGGGCGCCGCTTCAAGTGCTTCGTTTATACGATGTCTATCTAAATTGTTATGGATTTTACTTCAGAGTTACTGTATACGCTCGCTAATGCGGCTAATTGAATTCACATGTTGGTATTTTGATCGCCGTTGCAATAAAATAGTATAACTTATAGCTTGCAATTTAAATCAATCAGGAGAAACATGCCTAGTAAATATTCAATTAGGTAATGAATAACAAAATAAAAAAAATCAATGTGAGAGGCATATGTACAGCTTTACCCTCTGGCGTTTGTATTCAGTTATGCGATACAAAAGGTAATAAATAAATACAATTACAGAGAGTTCGCGTACGGTACAGAACGTTTTAGAAACTGCCCACGGGCCCTGTATAGAAACTTTGAAATATTTTTTGGACAATATCGAGTGAATTAAACAAAATGGAACTTTAATTGCAAAAGCGGCTATGCCGGGCAACTGTATTTATTTGAATATACATTTTTACATTCACAAAACCCACAATATAAATTACAGCACCGTTCTACTACCTTCCTTCTTCTTCCTTATTCTACAAGACCATAGCGCCTAATATAATGCCCTATAATGCCCATTCACAAACTCATGAAAAGTCCATTAAAGCACGTGGAATGTCAACAACTCATGAAATAGACAACATCCAAGGTGTCCACCATTCCCAATTATTCAACAGGACCCTAGCGCCCTACAAAATCCCCAAAATGCACATCCGCGATTATGTGTCAAACAGACCCATTAATTACTACAACGCCCAACGTAGAGATCCAAAATGCGCATTAATGTTGAGTATCGTCAAAAAGCTCATGAAATAGACAAAGTCCATTTCTATTATCCCCAATTATTCTACAAGACCATAGCGCCTAATATAATGCCCTACAATGCCTATTCGCAAACTCTTGAAACCCTACAAATCCCTACATAAAGTACTAAAAGTCCATTAAAGCACGTTGAATGTCAACAACTCATAAAGTAGACTACAACCAAAGTGTCCACCATTGCCAATTACTCAACAGGACCATAGAACCCTATACAATCCCCAAATTGCCCATTTGCGGTTGTGTAACCTCAAGCAGACTCATTAATTACTACAACTCCCAACGTAGAGGTCCAAAATACGCATGACGTTTGAGTAATCTCAAAAAGCTCATTAAATAGACAAATCCCAATTCCATAGTTGCCAATTATTCTGGATAACCATAGCGGCTAATATAATGCCCTACAATGCCCAGTCGTGAGCTCACGAAAACCTACAACGCCCTACATAAAAGTCCATTCAAGCTCGTGGAATATCAGAAACTCATGAAGCAGACAACACCCAAAGTGTCCACCATTCCCAATTATTCACAAGACCATAGCGGCTTACATAATTTCCAAAATGCTCATTTGCGGTTGTGTAACCTCAATCAGACTCATTAATTACTACAACGCCCAACGTAGGGGTCCGAAATGCGCATTACGGTTGAGTAATGTCAAAAAGCTCATGAAATAGACAAAGCCCAATTCCATAGTTACCAATTATTCAATTTTCAATTTTCAATTTTCACAGTATATTGGGTCATAATGTATACATGTCATCCTAAAACTAAGATTACGCATATAAATTACAACTCAATGGCTGTTTTAGGAGTTGTCCTCCTCTTCAGCCGGACCAATTATTCTACAGTACCATAGCGCCTAATATAATGCCCTACAATGCTCAGTCGTGAACTCCAGAATACCTACAACGCCCTACATAAAAGTCCTAAAAGTCCATTCAAGCTCGTCGAATATCAGAAACTCATGAAGTAGACAACACCCAAAGTTTTAACCATTTCCAATTACTCAACAGGCCATAGCGCCCCACATAATCCCCAAAATGCCTATTCGCTGTTGTGTAACCTCAAGCAGACTCATTAATTACTTCAACGTCCAACGTAGAGGTCCTAAATACGCATTACGTTTGAGTAATGTCAAAAAGCTCATGAAATAGACAAAGCCCAATTCCATAGTTCCCAATTATTCTACCGGGATATAGCGCCTAATATAATGCCCTACAATGCTCAGTCGTGAACTCACGAAAATCTACAACGCCCTACATAGAAATCCTAAACGTCCATTCAAGCTCGTGGAATGTCAGAAACTCATGAATCAGAGAACACCCAAAGTATCCACAATTCCCAATTATACTACAGGAAAATATCAATTCACAATGCCCAATAATGCTTGTGCAAAGCAACGAAAACTCATGAATTTCTTCAACGCCCTATGTAAAGGTGCTAAAGGTCCATTCAAGCTTACGGAATGCCAAAATCTCATGAAATAAAGAATGCCCAAAGTGTCTACAATTCCCAATCATACTACAGAACCTTACGCCCTACAATTACCATGTGCGTTTGTGTAAAGCGTGGAATAGTCCTACAATGCCTTCGTAAATGTCCTAAATTCCCATTCATGCTCGTGTAATGCCCATTGGAGCCCATTGGAGCTTATGTAAACTTAACGAAACTACCATATAATGCCCATCCACCCTTGGAAGGTCATGAAAACCTTGTAAATTACCGCAACACCAAACGTAGAAGTCCTAAATGCCCATTGAAGTTTGTCTAACGTTAAAACAGTATCTACAATTCTCAAATATTCTATATCATAACGTCCCGCATAATATCCCGCACTGCCCATTCGCGTTTGAGTAAGGCCAGGAAAACTGATGCATTCCTACAAAGCCCAATCTAAAGGGCCTAAATGCTCATTTGGGCTCATGTAATATTACCAATCCTCATGACCTCAAGCCCAATATGTTCCGAAGCACAATGCCTCTACGGAACAACTACTCCCATCATATAAACGCTCAATACTCGCTTGTGCTCGTGTAACGCCATACAATGCCCAGTACCCACAATACTCATTCGAGGTTAAGTAATAGCAATATTACTCATGCAGCACATAAAACCCAACATATTCGCATCTATGATTGTTAGCCATTCGTTGTATATCCAGAAGGGGAATGTTATATAAAAAAAGATAAATAAGTAAAAGTTGTAATAATTATTTAAATTGGTTCTATTTATCCATTTCTGGCAATATACTTACATCTCTTGGAGTGCTTTATCTCTTACAAGACGTAGCGATCTTCTCTCCTATGCTTGTGTAAATCTTCTCTGGAGTAGAAGTGTGTACACTTCTCCTTCTGGTTCGGAGTCCACGTTAAGTTGTACGTCCTCTATGTCTGTGGCACTTTAATACTTACATATATTGATAAATACCTCATTTATATATTTCCTCAAATTACTTTATTGTTGTCCCCCTAACCTAAACCGTTCATTAGAAGTCCAAGACAAAAAATTTAGTTGCTATATCTACCCATGAACTTATTTCTCATGGCACACTTTGCATTACCTTTTTTCTATCATTAATTCATACTACCGTCCCCCCCCCCCGGAACCGCTTTCGCATTAATTCAGGGGGGTGCGGGCGTCCCTTACACACTAACCATTCATGCAACATGTACTCTAAACTTAACTAAATGAAATGCGGTCGCCCCAGTCGGGATTCGATCGCTCCAACGAAGCGACTACATTTTGCTGTGGCATCGAGTGGCAACACGTTTCCGCACTACTCCATCGAGGACTTTGCATTACCTGTGTCTAGCAATAAAGTGATAACTCTTTTTACATACTTATGCAAAATTCTTTAATGTATCGATAATAAACGTTCACGCACCAACGGAAGAAAAGGAGGAAGATGTAAAAGAAAAATTCTACCAGCAACTAGAGGGTATATGACACGGTTCCAAAGACCTATAAAATCGTAATAGGCGATTTGAATACCAAAATCGGGAAAGAAGAGGAATATCGCGGCACC
>JABXWE010013578.1:0-12030 GCA_014611495.1 Limonius californicus
CGATATGCATTTTTGTTACGGTCTTGCCAACGGTAATTCATTAGCAGCCAGGCGTCTTTATGAAGAAAAATACCCTAATCGTGTAATACCACATCATTAGATATTTTCTCGTCTGCATCAACGTCTTAGAGAAACTGGAAATTTTCGAAAACTTACTGCTGAAAATGGGCGACTTCGCACAGCAGCAACTGTACAACTGGAAGAATAGATGCTCCACGAAATTGACGAAAATCCTACTACAAGTACCTACCAGGAAGATTGCTGGAAATGTAAATGTCAGTCATATGACAGTTTTCCGGATACTGAAGAATCAACTTTTATACCCCTATCACATTCAACGAGTGCAGGCACTTTTACCAACTGATTTTCTTCCAAGAGTAACTTTTTGTCGATGGATGCAACAAAAAATTGCTGAAAATCCACAGTTCGTTGCAGAAATACTGTTCACTGATGAGGCAAATTTTTCCAGAGAAACCATAATGAATTTCCACAACAATCACCAATGGGCTGATGGGAACCCACATGCAATAAGAGCAGGCCGCCATCAACATCAGTTTTCAGTGAATGTATGGATCGGAATTGTCGGAGACCACTTGATAGGTCCATTCTTTTTACCAGCGAGGTTAACTGGAGCAATTTATCGCCATTCTCTTGAAGAGGAGCTGCCGATGCTATTGGAAGACGTCCTACTGCCATTAAGATTACAAATGTATTTCATGCACGATGGAGCTCCGCCTCATTTCAGTTTAGTTGCTCGAGAATATTTGAACACTGTGTACCCAAACCGTTGGATAGGTCGAGGAGGCATACAACCCTGGCCTGCGCGATCTCCGGACTTAAATCCATTGGATTTTTTCCTCTGGGGTCACCTTAAACATTTGGTTTATAACCCGATTGAAACGCTCGAGGAACTAAGAAATCGTATAATAGCAGCTTGTCAAACAATTCGTCACACACCCGGAATTTTTGAACGCGTTCGCCAATCAATGCGTCGCAGATTAGAAGACTGTATTGATGTTGGGGGTAGTCATTTTCAACAACTGTTATAACTTATTGTTGTTGTTGCTATTGTTGTTTACATGGCATTATTGTCCTATTGTTAATTGCATAATATTCAACGCCCTGTATCTCGGAAACGAGGCATTTTAGGAAACATGTTTATATGAACTTTTATTCTTATTTTTATGCAAGGAATCTCACCCTGAATTTTTTCGCAATATTAATGATACACCCTGTATATGATGCCATTGTCGGTTTTTTATTTTTTAACATCTGGAATTGATTGACAAATAAAAAATTCAAAAAATATTAATGTCTTTTACTCTATATTCCACTATTACTTCATGAACGAGAAAACTAGGCAAAGTTCTGTAAATTAGAAAAAAGGAATTTAGTATGTGTATAGCTAGCTTCATAATTAGGATTGTCACTAAAAAAGGTGCCTAGAAACTGCATACATGCGAAATTAAAAGATTTGTTTGATTTCAATGATAACCCAAAAGACAGCATGGCAATGGCACTGATTTCCTTACTGCACACGTAATCCTAGTGGATACCCTCTACAGTTTTACGTTTGTATAAATATAATATGATTCATTTTATGTTATGGAAATATACTCTATTCGAATTTAAGTGAAGAGCATGTTGATTATTTGAATTTAAAACATGACTCAGTAAATTGAGCCTACAACAAAACTATGGTGTTGCTGCACTGTCTTCTAATCTAAGTACATCTTTGTATTTTGTGTAATAAAAGACAAAGATTGTTTTACATAAAAATATATTTACTTACTTTTGGAACACTAAATAAGTTTTGTTTATTTCCGCATAATAAACGTTGCTTTATTATAATATATTACTAATACAACAACAGAGTAACTTAAATAATTAACTGAACATATATATTAACTCGCTAACTAAGTTAATTCAGAAAATTATGTGATACTTTTCGTTGAATATTAACCAGACCGTAATAATTTAAGGCGCGAAAATTAAATTTGACGTTTTTAGGTACTCGAGCGACGCTGCTGCCATCTAGCGGCCAACATTTCGTTATGCCCATATCAAATTCAAGTGACAACACCATACAAAGGGGGTGGAGTTTGGTTTCCATGCATCTTGATTCGAGCCATATTTTTGTATGAACTTTTTTGTTTATTTCGTGCTGGAGAACACATCCTTAAAATAGTGCTGGGAAATTCCGAAACACCGTGTACAATAATTAAAACCATGTGATCTTAATGTGAAAGCGGTAGTTGGTGATCAAGGATCTAAAACAGATCAATCATTTCAAAATTAGATATCAAAACGAAAAAACCTTTTTTACAAGCAGAAAATTAAAGATATCTTTTTACTATGATGTACCTCACCTGGTCAAAAGCATCCGAAATCAGTTAGTGGCACATGATTTTTTATTAAATAACGATGAATTGGTGTCGTGAAATGTTATTTAAGATTTACATAATTTAGATAAGCAGAGTAAAACAGCCAGGTCGTTGCCAAAATTGTCAGATGTTCATATTTTCCCCAATGAAGGTATTTCAAAAAATGAAATGCAAGCTAGCATACGGACAGCAATTTCGACAAGACAACTTCCACTATCTGTTGAACCAACAGCAATATTAGTGAAATTTATCAATGATTTATTCGACTGTCTGAACAGTTCCAATTTATGTGCGGCAAAGAGAAACAGATTACCACTTTCAAAAAAATATATACCTACATATAAAAGAAACCCTGGAAACAAGTTTGACCGAATTAGAAAATATGAAAATTGTTTCTGCTAAAGTACCTCCATGCTCTACTGGAATAAATCAGTCTGTCACCTCTACTTTAATGCTATGTGAAGATTTACAAAATAACTAGGACGTGCAATATTTGCTAACTAGGCGGTTAAATGAAGACGCTGTAGAAAACAGTTTTTCGATCATTCGAAGTAAAGACTTATGTGAAGTGAGTAGCTAAAGATAGCAATCGTTTTGCCGAAAATTCCCGAACACCATAAAGGCACGAAAAAAGTAGATTGGGGTAAAATGAATGCTCTCACGGCTATAAATGGCAACACGTCCTGTAACCTGTGGTTGCATGCCAAAAGCATATTTCTTTTCAGGTTATTGTTCAGCATTAAATTGCACAACCGTTCTCTAATTAACCGACTTTGTATCTCTTATGGTTTCCGAGATTCACATGGCAAGACTGGAATTAACTACACCCGGGATGAAATTTTTAAAGTTAATAAAATTGTTTTATCATCCCATATGAGCAATTTCATATAAATGGGCTTGCATTATACTCACTAATTAAAAAAAAAACATTAGCAGTTACGATTATTATATTATGCATTATTTTACAATTGATTTAATTCTTAAACAAATGCACGTACATTACAGAATGCAACCTCATAAATTAAAACATTAATAATATACACACATGCGCACACACATATAAAAGCAACTCTGAACAGAGGTAGATTCATACAGGTATTCTTATTTGTTTAACTATAATGTAATACTATCAGTATCACAATGCTCGAGCCCACCATTTCGATTCAGAAATTTCTATACTCTGATGGATACTTGGAGGGCAGTGCACTAGTCGAATAGCGAACCATATGCTCCCATGCTAGGATACCATATATTTCTATACACTTTTCTTCAATTTCACGCAGGTTCTTTTCCTCTTGTAGCTTCAAAAGTAACTTGAGCAGCCTACCAAAGTGCTTGTGTATCGCAGCATGCCACATGGCAAAGTATAAAACATTCACTGTTGAAGCCTGAAATTATAAACAGTGAATAAATCTTCATCACTTTGTACAACATTCTATAAAAATAAACTGTCCATATAACAGAATGATAAATTTTTATATATTTTATATAATAATCAAAAAGAACGGAATGGTGGAAGGAAGACCTGTAACGAAAAATAAAATAGAAAAAAGAAGCGTGATAAATATACCTAAATAAAAAAAGGTCAGAAGACTACAAAAAATATAAGGAAAAAAGAAAGGAGGTAAAAACATAAGTAAAGGAAGCTAAAGAAGAGTCATGGATAAAATGTGGACAGAAAATGTCAAAGAATTCTAAAAAAAATCAAAAATTATTCTACGGTACACTAAAGCAACTTACAAAAAAGAAAGAGTATAATATGGTAAATATAGAAGATAAAGAGGGAAAAATAATTATAGATAAAAATGAAATAATGAAGACAACACTTTAAGGAACTAACTAAGAAAAATGTAAAAACAACAGAGGCGACAAATGATAGTAACATCAGGCAAGAAATGGAAGAAATTAGCCAAGTAGAAGTGCTAGAAGCAATAAAAAAAGGTAAAAATAGGCAACACTCCAGGCAAGGAGGATATTACCCTGGAAATGGTAAAACTTTTGGGAGAAGAGGGAGTAAAGAAACTAAGAGAAATATGTAACGAGATAGCCAGAGGGAGGTGGACACCAAAAGTGTAACGAAGTTCCCGGCCATAACGCGTTTTTAAATTTATTTAGAAACTTTCCGCGTTGTTGTTTCATCAGAAAGGCGCTGGTGGAGCTAGGAGTAGCAATCCCACTTTCTACCGGCCCAACGCTACGCCAAAATGAGCGAGAACAGCCGGGCCGACCATATAAAAGCAGTTCCCGAGGAAAAATTATCAACTTCGGAGCCGAAGCCTGGAAAAAGAAGTCCAGCCCCGGAACCAGTCTAGAAACCAGTCCAGTAACCTGAACTTATTAACCGAATCCTTTAAATAAACCGAGTCCATCAAATACCTGAAAATCCTAGAAATCCGTTCAACACTGATTTGGCCTGGGGAAACCCGCGTTTTGACGTGTTGTCCTGTATTTGATTCAATCCCGAGCATTTAAAACGTATTTACGTATTTTCACCTAATCTGGAAAACACCGCATTGAAAGAAGTTTAAAGAATTTACTACGGGTATCGCGGTACCGTTTCGGTAACCTGGGGCAACCCGCGTTTCCGTTTGGAACTCGCTTTAAGAATTCTAAACAAATCCGACGTCCTGCTAAAATCGCTAAACCAAGACATAATAAACATAGCTGCCAAATCCGCATAGCCGTTCACAGCACCATCGCCAACATTCCCATCACTGTTAATGCCAGTCCTCCTAAGTAACCGGAATGAATTTCATTTATTACTAAGTAACCGATAAAACGAGTCCAAGGAAGCTATTAAAATCCAGTTGCTGCGAGGAATCCCGTTTAACTTCCATTGTAATAATAAAAATTAGTTAGTTGTTTACAGTCCGCGCGGATTTAGTTTGATTCGGCTCTACTTCCGCACTCGTCTTAAATTGGAGGGGCGGTAAGCTTAACGCGTTACCAGTGACGTGCGTATTTAGTTGCAATTGTTCTATGTCATTTGTGCTTGCAAAACCAAAGACAACATGTCCACCAAAGTTGGAAAACGCGGACAGGTGATTCATAGTCAAGCTCGGGAATAATTTACAACGTTTATAAACATTTACGTGACGGTGACAGTGATACACGCGCCGCTACTGTGCGATTCGACCGATCGGCTCCCGAGCAGCTGCGCGACCCGAAGTATTCTTAAGTCGCGCGGACTGTAGCAACTGTAAATCCATCAGTGAAGCGAGCGTGCTGCCCAGCTGTCAGTAACCAACTACGGCATCGCGCCGTCCTCCGCCGACTCGCGCCGCCCTCATCCAGACTGTCTGAATTCCAGGACCGAACTAAGGCAGCTTTGATTTTCATTTAAAACTGTTTATTTTGAGTTATTATTGTATAAATTTAAATCACGTATTTTAATTTAAGTTAAATAAATAGGAATAAAACTGTTGAGCCGATAAATAATTTTATTCTCCAGTGAGCCCTGGCTCTGAGTTTACCCGGCATCCAGGCCCGGATGTTACAAAGAATGGAATAATTCTACTAATCCACAAAATAGGAGACAAACGAAACTGTAATAACTATAGAGGGATAACAGTATCAAGCATTCCAGGCAAACTAATGGCAAGAATAATAGAGAAACGAATAAGGGACAAAATTGAAAACACAATAGAAGACACCCAATATGGATTTAGAGGGGGAAGGAGTACTCAAGACTTATTATTCATGCTAAGACAAGTTAGTGAGAAAACAATAAATAAAAATAATGAAATGCATGTATGTTATATTGATTTGTTAAAGGCATTTGACAAAATAAGAAGAGAAAATATATGGATAGCATTAGAACAAAGAGGGGTAGAAAATGGAGGTAATAAAAGCGATGTATAAAAATAATGTAAACATAGAACAAACAGCAATTAATCAGAAGAATTCAGAACAGAAATAGGAGCCAAGCAAGGATGTGTACTCAGCCCACTACTATCTATAATTGTGTTAGATGAACTAAATAAAGAAGCAAAGAAAAGGATGGAAAAAGTAAAAATAGGATACTGGAAGATGGCGGAAATTTACTTAACGGAATTGATGTTTGCAGATGATATGGCCATATTTGCTGAATCAAAAATAAAACACAATTTAGACGTACTGAACCAGGAACTACAAAAGATCAATGTGGAAATAAGCATAGACAAGACGAAAAGTATGATAATATACAATATAGAACAGAAAGGATATAAAATGGAGAAAGTGACTAGTTTCAAATACCTGGGATCAACAATAGAACAAAATGGAAAGACAGATAAAATGAAATGATAGGAAGAATAGAAGGAATGTACAATATAATGAAATCAACATTCCTAGGAAAGAGAAATACGAAAACACAGAAAAACGGAAATAGTAAAAAGAGTAAAAATGAGGTTTCTGAGAAAAATTGAGAATAAAACAATTAGAGACAGAATAAGAAATGCGACACATTGTTATGTACTTTTAAATTGTGCCGCTTTATATGAATTAATTCCGTAATTTGTTTGCCGCTTCGTAAGAATTAGTGGCGTTGTTTTAATTGCAGTCTTATTTCGGGTTACCATTTTCGCTATTTTGTTTTGTTTTTCGAAAGTTTAAGTTAAGTTGACAGTTCCCTTTTGTAGGCTCAAAGTTACCGACTCTTGTTTTTCTCGTGCGTGACCTTGAGCACTTCTGAGAATTCAAGTGTTAATTTTCGTTCTAGAATATTTCATAACGTTTCGAAATATGGTGCAATCTTTTGACGGGAGAGTGCAGATTCCCGTTGGGTTTTTAAGTGAGTCAATTTTCGGTCTCTGATAACTCCGGTTTTCCGAAAACTCCCATCAATCGGGGACCGTAATTACGTTTAGTGCTGCAGGGGCGGCTTTTGGGTTTTTTTTCGAGGGGTATCCATGATGTGTGTTCCGTCTCGCTGTTTTACCAAGGGGTAATAAACAGGCCATCGGCTACTGCCGGATTTAAGAGGAAGCACTGGATTCAACCCCGGTAAAGGCAATTCTTGGTGAATTGACCGATCGCCGTTGGGCGGATTAATTTCGAAGGCCAGCTCCCGTCCCTTTGCGGCTAATATTTTGTTATACCATCGTTCGAAGAGTCCTGTCTTTCGTTCAACGTTAACAGCCTGTTGAAATCAACGTATTTTCCTGCATCTGGAAAACAACCCTCCCGGAATTGTGTCTGCCTCGTTTTAAGCCATCCACCGGAATTCAAGGTAAAAACCCAGTTTGGTGTTGTGACAAAGAAACCTTTTTTGTTGCTCGCGATAACTTGCAGACTTCAAATTTAACTTCATGTAAATACAAAAACAAACGACCTTCACTCGCCATATGTGGTGTTAAGTGGTTTATTATAAAACTACCAGATTATATTCTGTTATTCTTGTGAACTTCAGCGTCACTGGTGTTACGTAGCTGTATGCAAAACGTAAATCCCGTTGCACCAGTGGCGGCGAGTTTTTTTTTTCTGAACGTTCAAAAATTAAAATTATGTAATCCAGACTTATATCACTTGTCATTTTCTTGTATTGTCATTTTTAACCGTTTAATTATATGTGTTTAAAGTTTACTGCCTCTTATTGTGTCTTTTGAACTTGTCGGTGTAAGAGAATTTTGCAAGCTTTAAATATATAGGAGGAGGCACAATCACGGTGTGTTCCATTCCCGTAAGCTGTTGGCTTCTCGGCCTTCCACGAGGACCTACAATCAGCTGGATTTGGAAGGTGGCGCCCACTTATTTTGACTCGCCCTGTACACAACTAAAGATTTTCTCCCATAAGCGATTTTCACGAACTCCCCCCTCCTCTGGCTAAGCTGTAGGCTTTTTCCATCCATCTGGCTACGGGTCGTCGGAAAAGCTCGATTGGCCCGTAACAACATAGACAAGAACTCAAGACAACATTTATACATGACAAAATGGTAGAGGGACAACTAAAATGCTTTGGACATAAGAAAAATATATGAAGCAAAACCGCAAGGAAAAAATAAAAAGGGTAGACCGAGAAAAACATGGAACAATGGAATAAGAGAAGAGGTTGAGTAAAAAGAATTAACATGGGAAGGAATTAAAAAACATTAGAAGAAGATGAAGAAGAAGAAGACGCAGGAGAAGAAGGAGAAGGAGAAGGAGAGGAAGGAGGAGTAAGAGTAAGATTAAGAGTAAAAGTAAGAGGAAGAGAAAGCGGAAGAGGATGCCGAAGAGGAAGAGGAAGAAGAAGAGGAAGAAGTAATAAATATCGAAGCTTCTTCCACTTATTAACCTATTTTCTAACTTTAAAAATAATAATTTGCAATAATGAACAAGCTATACTTGGCATTTCGTATAAAAAGATATTTAGTCAATTCTTGCATATTAAATTTCTAGCCTTACATACAGGAATAACTTAGAAGAACTACTCCAGGACTGCTTATGAATACATGAGCAGCAAACTCTATACATACCTTGTCCGAAGGATCAGCAAATTTCAACAAATTTTTCCACACTTCAGAAATCTCATCCACGGTTGCTCTATGAGGTTCTGCAGAGGATTCATCTTCATTTGAAAACTGCGACAGCTGATATAAACGACATAATGCAACTCCTTTATGACATAAACTCTCTATTAATACACATTTCTGGCGTTCCATTGCACTACGAAATATAATCATGAATAAATAAAGCAAAAAAACGTGGTATTAATTTTTTTATAACAGTTTGTAGCTATGTAGTAAACATTGTACGCTTCCTATAACCGTTTACTTTAACTTATACAGTCTGTTCATGGGCACCGACTACAGTAGTTCATATTTTTATTTGAATAGATGAATGTACTTAAATTAGCAGAATTGCAGCATTTTGCTTGCAGAAGTCAGTTGCGTAATGGAAAAAACATAAAATGTTTTCAAGTTAAATTGATTATCAATATTATTTTAAATAGAACACCTACATTTTTGTATGTGGACATTGCTATCATAACAATATTAAGCAACATGCTAAAAACTAGCACCAAGCAAGTTATAACATTATTTTGTATAAAAACACCGATTCGAATGCCTTGTGAACAAAATTTCATGTAATTGGTTAGATAACGCATTACTGGAGACACTGACAAAAAAGCAAAATGAAAATATGTTACAGAAATTCCCAAATTTAATATAAAAACATCAAGTGCTTGAAGTGGTACCCTTTATGTTGAGAAAAATCTGTAAAATGCAAAAATATGGAGGTTATGGAAATAAAAGAAAACACAAGAATCTCTAATTTCTTTGATTTTACCATTGAATTTTCTAGTAAGAATAGTAGAAACTTTTTTATATTTAACTGAATTCTTGTGTATTCAAATAAAAGAAACTAATTATTATATACTGTTCCCGTGAACACGAACCGACAGTATTGAATATAAACATAAAATAAACTTCTTTAACCTTTTAATTTTCGCCGCATCAGGTCTCTGATCATTTTTTAAGGCATAATACGCTAACAAAGACTCCTGATTAATATTTTCCAACGCTCTGTTGCAGATAGTAACAACTTTTTCTATATCAGTTTTGCTCTGACCCTGCATTTCTTTTGGGATCAGAACCGGAAGCTGTTTTTTAGGGTCAGATGAAACTATATTTTGCAAGAATGATATATGCACAGGAAGATGGTCAGGATATTCTGAACACAATTCTTCGTACAATTTTTCAAATACTGGACCAACATCTAAAACAAGTTTCAATAATAATGTAGCTACGATAAGCTTTTACACCTACACACCAAGTTTAGAAAGCCATGACGTTTTCAAATCCCGTAAGGCTTCTTTGTACTCATCCTGTTTAGTTTTATCTTTGTCAGCTGACTTGACGGTCTTTTTAGAATTTTCGTTAATCATGTACCTAATTGGATAGATATCGACTCTTTTGCCCAATTCATCTTTCGCATAAGTTATGGTACCACTTAGAAAATGCGCAGGATTATTTACTTTTGTGGAAAATCTGAAACATAAATTAATTAAAAGCAAACAAAATATACCGTCTTGACTATCTACTTAATAATAAATCGTTTTGTATGCGAATAAAGTGATTTAAATTTAATTTCAGACACTTTTAAATAGCGTAGTGATAATATTCTTTACTGAAGTGAAATACAAATTAACAAAAGCGTACGAAAGTGTATACCAATTGCGCGAAAGGAAAAGTACTTTTTTCTTCAAACGTCAGTAAATCTGTCATTTTTCGACTGTGTAGGCGACCGTAAAGTTTCATTTTTCCTCCGCCGGAGCTTTAGTTTTCACTTTCCCGCCAGCGGAGGGAAAAGTGTTATCATAGCAACATAGATAGAAACAAGAAAACAAGCGTCTACAACTCAAGATTTATTAAACTAAAAACAAAACTAAAACTTTTATTTATCATTCAAATGAATATTGAATGTACAATGCGAAATTGTTGCATTTTGAAAATTAAACCCGCGCAATACCGTTGTAGCATCTTGTGAATTTAGAGTAGCGTTTACAACTATTGATGTTACATTACTATAGCAACAACCTGTGCCTACTCACCGACACCGGTCTAAACCGCCTTGCGAACCCAATTATGTTTAAAAATTATTACTATCAAAAAGAGACGTTTTTGCATTAATTTGTCGACATTTGAAGAAAAAACAGCATATTTTATTTGGAGGAAAAGTTACTTTTCATGACTTGCTCTCTATTACCAGCCTCACTCCGTTCGGCTGTTAAACACGAGCGCGTCATGAAAAGTATCACTTTTCCTCCATATAAAATAATATACTATTATTTATTATTGTCATAATCCGTATATGCGCATATACATAATCAGATTGCTCCGGTCTCTCAGTAAAAATTCGTCATTCGTTAGGGTATTATGTGGCTTCATGATCATGCACCATGTTTTTACAGTTCGAACCACCCATTCTACACGCATTCAATCATATTTGAAGGTTCAAAGTTTGATTAGAAAAATCCTTTGGCTCAACGAGGTCCGAACCTGAAGCCATGCAAATGGAAGGCTAGCCTTTAATCAATGGACTTACCGTTCGGTCGAATTTTAATTTACAATTACGAATCCTTTGACAGCATATTTTTTAAAATATTTTGTTTGCCGTAGGTACTACTATCAGAATTGCAGATGCAATATGATAGCTTGTTTCTCTTAAGCTTTTGAATAAGCCGATATTATATTAGGAGTATTTAATTCTTCCTAATCGTCTTCATCGGTGAAGGTTGGCAACAATTTAGGTAAAATAATTTCTGTTCTTGGCTGTTTTTATTGGTAAACTGCTGTTCATTCTGCTGAGTATTATTTATAGGAAACAAGAAAACCCGAAGCAAACAAACTTTTTTGTGTAGGTTCTGAATTCTCTACTGGAATTGGCTCGTTTTACATAAATTTTTATTTGAAGTTGAATATTTAATGTGGCGTTGCTTTTGTAATTTTTATTCTGTAAATTAATATGAGAAATACTAATATTTTACGTACCATTGCCAGTTTTATTAAATGTTCCGTAATAACATTATTTCGAATATGTTTGTAAGCTCCTAGGTAACTAACTGTACCTCGATGGGGCAGTGCGTACAGTCGAGGTCACAGTGAAATCGGCCGCGGGGTCGAACCCCGGTTGAGGCGAGCGTATTTCATTTAGTTAAGTTTAGGGTGCATGTTGCATGAATGGA
>JABXWE010013579.1:0-40827 GCA_014611495.1 Limonius californicus
GACAGACCTGACAATTCTAGCAAGCTTCAATGCGCGAGATACCATTTAAATGTATAACACCAAGGCAATATATGAAAAAACGGGCAAATACCGGAATTTCAAGTTATTACAAACGGGTAGTTGGCCAAGGTGGACTGCAGCTCTACCCGGTTATATCGGGCTTCTCTTGGGCGGGTCGTGTCTGACAACAGTCTGACCACCGCATCAGAGATGAACCCTTATAAGATTTGTTATAAAACATAACTCACTACGATACTTTGTTTATCTTCTTCGAGTACTTTGTTTCTTATGAGATCTAGCGATCTTTACTCCTATCCCTGTGTTGCGCGTTTTGAGTACCACAGACATAGAGGACCTACAGTTTCACGTGGGCTCCGAGCCACGAAAACTGTAAACAATTCTATTCCAGACAATATTTACTATGCAGAATATCTCGCTGGTTTCCCATTGTCTTGCGATGGAGAATGGCCGGTAGTATTCCGATGTTCAGGTACTGGAAATTGAACCCTACACCTTCAACGTACAAGTCTAACCTCTAGTCCACGACCGCCTCTAGCTTTTATAATCTGCAGTTAATCACTTTTAACAAAATACATACATACAGAACTTGGTAACTACTGCTAAGTATATTCCAAAATACTCGGACGAATGAGCAAGCTTAACCGACCTTCTCAGATAACTAAACCGAGTCGAATTAAATCGAATTTAACCGGGTCGGGCTACATGGAACTTAACTGTTTCATGAAAATTTTGAATGTAGGAGTCATTTTTCCGGACCGAGTTATATCAAACTTAACTAGGCCAGATTAGATCAAACTGAATCACACCATATTAGATCCAGCTTAATCGAAACGAATTAGATTGAATTTAAACGGATCGCGTTACATCGAACTTAATCGAGTGGAGTTTTAATAGAAAGCATAAATGCTGAACTGATTTATCCGGGCCGGGACTTAGTCGGAACGAATTAAATCCAACTGAATCTAAATCGATGAGATCGAACTTAACCGATTCGGGTTAGACCGGTCTTAATCCAGTAGTGTTGTAATGTAAATTACGAATGTGGAATTCACTTAAGCGGGCCGGATATATCTAACATAATTCTAATCTGGCCCGATTAGTTCGAACTTAACCGGATCGGGTCCGATATTTAAAACCAGGTTGGATTCGATTGAACTTAACCGGGTCGAATAATATTAATACAGCCGGGTTAGATAGAACCTCACCGGGTCAAGTTACATAGACCGTATCAAGTAGAATTTCATCAAAACTATGAATGCGTCAGTAGTTTATCCAGCCCGGGTTATATCAATCTGAACTGGACCGGATTATAACGCACTTAATCGAAACGGAGGATATGGAATCTAATCGGACCATGGTAAATCGCTTCATTAGTTTGGTTGAATTGAACTTTAACGGGTTGAATAACATCGAATTAATGGGATTGGAATGGATCGAATTTAATCGCTTTGGTTTGATCGAAGTTATAAATGTATGGGTCGTTTATCTGGGCCGGATAATATCAAATCTAACTACACCGGATTAATTCGAATTTAAGCGGACTGGATTAGTTTGAACTTAACCAAGTCGGATCAGATTGCAATAACCGGGTTCAGTGACATCGAATGTAACCGGGTAGGGTTATAGGTTATTACCTAATCGGTATGGGTCAAAGCGAATTTATCCCGTTCGAGTTATATCAAATTTAACCGGCCACAATAAATTTAGTCGAATCGAATTGGGCTGTCGTTTTTATTTATTATTGTGCGTAAATTTAAGATTTTAGGCTCTTCCTATATTACAAAATGGACTTTAGTCAATAACTTTTTCAGAATATACAACTCTACTTCATGGATATTAGTATCTCATTTACTACATAATTTTTGACAATAGATTTTCAACATTTTTTTTCGACAATGCAGTAAAATAAAATAGAAACAACTTTAGAGCACAGTTGGGAATTAAAACGGGAAGCTGCCCCGGTGCCGTCGCCGTATTTTGAAAGTAAATCCATTTTTACATGTCGACAGCACGCGCGCAATTTCGCCGTGCTATTTGATTTGTGAACGACTGCGTCTATTGATTTTATTATTAAAATATTTAATCCGTTTGAAACGCGACAGAAATTCAATCGCGAGCTCGCCTCACACGGAGCATTATTCAATAATGAATTCGTTAATTTTTAAAAACTTTAATTACAACCAGACTACTTTTTTTCGCCCGTCATACATGCACGCATTATACAGGGTGTCGCTCTACGATACCCACAATATAATTAAGCAGTTATACTTAAAATTAGTTTTTTGCAATTTGTTTGCTTACCATAAGCCGCTATTGTTCGACTTTAAATGGATTAGTAGCGACCAATTTACCACGGCTAAACTTCCGCAGCCAACTCGCCACGAAAACTTTTCATAATCCAACGATTTCAACAACAGTATCACTGTCAAACTAACTGTAGACTGAAACTGGTAGGTTTTCACCTACCAATTAGCCATGATGTGTTGATATATCTGGATTTAAAACCAAAACCTTGCAATTTTGCCTAACCATTAGGGAAGAATCCTAATTTATTAACTACTTTTCTACATTTTCAAAGTCCATTTCCTCGCAGGTAGGTGGAAACGTTAGAAAGGAGGTTTCTACAAGCAGAAATCTTGGTAGAGTAGTTGAACAATGTTAGAGCGAGCAATAATTCTTGGTTAGTAGCGCGTCAGTGTCTTTAAGGGGGTTTCTCAAAAACTTCTTTAGACTTCGCTTCCCCAATTTATGAGCTCGTACATTCCTTCATATTAAAAATTGTTTTCGGAGGGAGGTCGCAGAGTTAAATTGTTTAAATGTTCGCCGAGGAGGTCGTAGTGCCAACTTCCAAGCCAAATATAAATCCAGAGAACGTACAAAGGGCACAAGGGAGAGTTAGAAGGATGCAAAATGAGGCACGCCTGCCAGCTTTATTGCCGGGGTGACTGCGTAATCCTCTCTAACACCATCGGGGGTGGCCTACCCCTCTGACTCATGCTCACATATCACCGGGATGTTATACTTCGGCGCTAGAGCGTGATTAGAGACACTACCAGAATGAATAAGGGCACGCTCTGAGACGGCAGTTGTTATTGTATTTATGAAGGGAAGTTGCGCCTTTGTTTTTCTTTTTTCTTCGGGTTAGAGTTCTCCTATAAAACTACTGGAATGGCAGCAGTCGAGTTCCTGTGAGCGATTTTAAAATTCCACCGCGGCGATAATCAGTAGTTTAAAAACCAGATCATGCCCTGTTTATAGTTCAAATAAAGCCAACTACATCCTCAAGCTGGAAGAAAAACTAACATAAAAGTAAAATATTACAGCTGTAGTGCTCGGAACGTGACTTATGCTACAGAACTACGCTGCTACGTAGAATAATACGTCGTGTTCACCAACAATGTGGGTTATTTTTCACAAAATGCTATCAGATAACAAAAGAATCCCTCGGACGCGCGCTTTATTATAAAAGTTTTGACAGAAACAAAGGTACTTTTCAAAAGTTTCAAAACGTAATTCAATCCGGGCAATTGAATTCGCGTCCTCTTTGACAAAAACGAACTGCTGTAATCACAAAACAGGATTTACAGGATACCCCGAAGACTATAATAGCGGGCAATTTATTATCTTATTACTAGCGACTGCCACCAAAAATTTGTTTACGAAAGTAAGATGTAACACAAAATCCAGATTTTGACGTGACAATTTCTATACTCTCTGTCAGATTATCTTGAACATACATGATCTTGATTTATTAATAGCATGATTATGTTCTTATAGAATCTAAAATACGATTATGTCTGCAATGTAGATGAATATACACAATTGTTGTAGAATATAGAACTGATTAACTATTTCACATATCCTGAAGGAATTGTTTATAAAAGCCGCTGAACAATCTCTTTACAGCAACTTCTGCTTTTTTTGAGTGTACTATGTGAGGCATTTATTTTTCTTCAAATGCATATATTTTTTGTAAGAGTTTTTTAAATTTTAACAATTTAGAATAAAAATTATATGGTTTTGATGGCGTTCTAAGCTACCCAAAACAAGTAGATAGAAAATAACCATTACAGTCACACATTTTCGATTATGACATATTTTTTAAAACGCAGACGGCTTAAAAAATTCAAGGGTCAGAAAATAATTCTAGAAAACGCAGTTTTAAAGTGATCCTATTTATTCCCACTGTACGACCGCAGTACGCAGGGAAATAACGATGAAATACAACCGAATGAGGGTAAACTATGTAAAATAGAAAGGAATTGGGAGCAATTACGAATACTAATCACTGAAATTACGAAGAAACAACGAACAGCGATACTTGAAGGAAAATACGGACAAGTAAATGTAAATTACTGTAAATATAGTAATTATTAAACACAGAATAGGAAATTATATGAAATATTATAGTATTATGGATAAAAGGAAACCAATCAAATGTATTTCAGTGTATTTTGAAGCACAATAGAACTATAATCACATTATACAGAGTATCGTGGCCATACGTGGCAATTAACACAATAAATCCTTACAACTATACCAGAGACCAACAGGAACACACCCGGTAATTCGAAGAAAACTAAGAAGCGACGAAAGTAGTGTTGGTTTAAGAAAGAATTTAGACATATTTTCTAGGAGCCCCAGCGCATTTTTGGGATTTACCGACAAAGGCATTGACCTGCACCTATTTACATTTCTCTTCAAGACCAGTAAGAATAATAAAAGTTTTATTAGCTTGCCCCAAGTCAGCAAACGATCCGAACTTTACCTACCTCCGCAGACTTCTTTTTACTATGCTGAATTTTACATTTGAAATTAAACTTTGGAATTCCTGACTCCGCAGACGACAGATGGATTTCGCCATACTTGTATTACAATTGCAAAACTAGTATGTTATAAGGCTGTAACGATCGACTTACTGTGAACAGGTAATATTAACGTTTGGGTGCTCCCAACACCCGAAAAGCAGCGCATCGGTCTTGTACTGTTCGAACTAGCATTAGAACAAGACCGAAAAGTCTCGTTTGTCGTAGAAAAGGGCGAATAACACAAACTACTTTAAAAAATGAAAATGCAGCGGAACATATTAAACCAGTAATTTCCTATTGTGATTTATTATAGAATAAGAATTTAATGGTAAATTACGTTTTATGTGTGTAATCAAAAAGAAGGACAGCTGGAATTAAATAAACGTACGCATATAAAGTGTAACTAAAACATTTTTAAATATTCAAGCAGCTTCTAATCGAAGAAAATTTATAAAAGTATTTAAGATTGATCGGTAAAAATATTGACCACTGATAATGTAGCAGTATGAATATTTTGCTAAACTGTATGAAAAACAGAGTAAGACCCAATTTCAAGGGTATGAACATGCCTTTTTGAATAACAGTACAAAAAAATTGTCATTCTTGTTAAACATAATGACCACCTACTGAAAAATAGTATACTCTATATCAATGTATTACCTGTTCCGTGGTTAGTGCAGTGACGGCTCTTGTGTTCAAAACTAGATGAAACGTTCTTAAAAATCTTCAAAAGTTAACTGAAGTGAGTCGCACGCGAGTATTTTCTAAAATGCCGGAAATGCATTTAAAACTTCTGTCGGCTAATGAAAGTGTATGATCAAGGAAGCACTTTACGGCGTCTTTCCGGGAAAATTTGGTTACTTGTTACGGGAATCTGTATGTAACCATTCGGCATAAAAACAGTTATTCCGCTTTGAGAATATGCTGGACTAAATTATAGTATTTAGCAGAACACAAAACAACACACACTAACTAAAATTAGACCGCTTATGTTCAGTCACGCCAGATATATTAAATGTATTATACAGATCGCCCAACTCGGCTGGTATTTACGTTCAGACTACTTTCTGGAGCTTCCAGACGTGTTCCTATAACTGTAGGTATGTATTGCCATTGGCAAATAATTACTTCCAGTAAATAGCTGTTATTTTAAGATTTAGATCGTTATCAACAAGGGTGCTGAATTATGGTTTTAACAGGTCAGAAATGATTGAAAAATATAGGATATTTATTATGATTTATTATTATTTAACATCGTCCTGCTTTGGCGAAGCTACGGAATGCGTCAGGCTGTAGTAAAAGCTATCAAAGTAGGTAGTAGACTGCTTACTATTACGTTTGCTTCTAGAAAGTGAAATCTCCTTACTCCAGCCCTTTCATGCACTCTCGTTAGACAATGACAATACATATATGTGAAAAACAACTTGAAAAATTTTGTGATGGGATACAGAAAACGACTTAAGTCGGGATTATCAAAGTTAAGTGAAGCTGCAAATGTTTGGAAAACGCATCACGAATCCAACCATTCCTCCAAGCCCGAGCTACAGTGCCATGTTAACAATTTTACTATTCCGTTCCCAAGTGATATGGATTCCTGCAGCCTAGCCATCTCTTCAACGCTGGTGACGAAATGTTTATCCAATGATTTCACATATTTACTTCTACTGTTGCTAATAAGCAATGCATTGAAACGCCGCACTTTTGTGATATTTTATTAATAACTTCTAGTTATTCGGTATTAAATAAATTAGTCATGAATATTTCCGGATATTCCGTTAGTAATTTTCCAAACAAAACACTCATGCCCTGATAACATTTTTACTACTGCAATCACTCGAATTGTCACACACTTACGACTTCCTTTGTAAATAATGCCATCGAATTTCTTCAAAACATTGTGAACATTTTTGCGTAATCTAGCACTTAAACGCGACGTAAATGCTTATCTGCGATCGTAATTAAATAATCTAATTCACGTACTCATACTAGCTTAGTTAGTAATAGACAGTTAAAAAAGCTGCACCGAAGGAAATTAACTGCGCAATTTTTTATTGGGCTCCCGAAGACTTTGATTAATATCCGGAGACCGTTTCTTAATTAAACTGGACGTTATACCAAATGTTACCGACAGCAGCTGCATTTAAATCTAATAATCAATACTATACTTATTTATAAACACATTAGCAATATATTACTTCACACGAAACGAGGAGCGTTGGGCGTTATGGAAGACTGTCCGCCATTTGCATTATTAATATTACGAAAGAAAATCGCCGTTTCTTTCTGATTCATTGCAAATGAGCTTTTGTAACGGGAATAGACGGAGACGACGGTGGCGATAATTGGAATAATTAGGTACTGCAGCTAATTTACTACACAGAACCACCCTATATCACGTTTCTCGTAGATTATCAATTCCTAGGCATCTAATAATTATAAATTATCTTTCTTAGAATGATATCGTAATATATTCATCCGATAAGTTTACGTAAGCAATTTTGAAAGTCAGTTTTTATCGAATCAAACAGATTAGATACAGGAAATCAGCTGCTTTTTACACACTTCTGATACGTAAACAAGCGATCCTATTATTAGAAAACACACTGTCAATTCATTTAAAAAAGATTCCTGGAAATATCAATCGATTTCAGCCAAACATACAATGCCATTTTGAAGATAACCAAGTGAATTGCGCTATAGAATGTAAATTGGAATTGAAATGAAAAACACTTATGGGTCGTGCCTTATATAAGCACGCCAACAACCTTTGTATCAATGTACGTTCAAACTTGTCGTAACAATGCATATTTTCTTATCTGCATTTTCAGTGATGACGAATCGTGGGTGTTTCAGTACGATTTTACAACGAAACGCCCTAGCATGTATACATTAGAAAATCATCACCACTGTCGAGGAAAGGGTGGTTCTAGTTGTATGAAAATGCACCTGCGCATTCTGCACTGATTGTGAAGTAATTTCTCATTAAACACGACGTTGTTGAGATCAATCAACCCACCCTATTCACTTAAGTTAGTATTAGTAGACTTTTTTTCTCTTCCTAAAGTAAAAACTATTCTCAAAAAGAAACCAAGACGATATTAAGAAAACTGTAATCACCGAAATGAAAGTAGTTTCTTCTTCGGACGTCTTTGCTGACTGTTTTCACAAACTTTTAGAAAGTTGCAATAAATGTATCAAAAGTAAATGGAGATTACTTTCAATTATCAAATATTTCTAGTATTACTGAAATTGTATCTTTTTATTGTGCCAGTCCGGAAATAACTAGCCAAACTTGGTATTTATCGATAACGGTGTTTGTATAACAGACAGTACCGTTTTTGAACAACAAGAAATTTGTCGTAATAAAATGTTGTTTCTGTATTTATTGAAATAAAAATACCACCTCTATGGTAAAATACAACGGTAATGGTTCAATAAAAACCGTGTGCAAATCAGTTACTTGATTAGTGTACAAACCAATCTGCGCTTACTTTTAGGCTGGCTTATAAATTTATAATCTAGCATATAATACATAGACGTTCCTCTTGTACACATACAGTAATACTAATGAAGATGGCTGCTTGATAGATATAACATGAGCAAGAGACATACCATGTTATGTTCGTTTGAGTTTTGCCGCTTAGTCTTTGAAAGTTCCCATCTGTTCCGTTTGACGTTCTTGTGTAAGACTGGGTATGCCGACAGAAGGCAGTTCTTGGAACTCTTCGCTTGCAGATTCTCCAGAAGGCACATGTGCAAGAAGATTGTTCTAGAACAATTTCGTTGGATGGGAGTTTTTGCGACAGGGGGAAGTCAGTGGACGCTAGCCTCTGGAGTGAACGGACGTTTTGGTTGAAAACCAGGTTGTTGGCTGCTCTCTTCTGCTAAATGAATTTGTCGTTTCGTTTTCTGCCTTAGGCAAAAGAATCTTCGACATGTGTCGGATTAAATGTATTAGCAGAGTGTCAGCTTTTTGTAAAGACAATTCAGTGAATTTGTTCTCTCGATTTGTGTCGGAATAGAAGCTTTCAATGTCGTGACGGTCTCCTTTGAGCCGTTGCAAGTGATTATCCTGTGCAGCGGCGGAGATTTTGGCATTTAAATTTCCCGTTTTTCGTTTCTTCGTCAAAGAAAGTCCTGGCCCATAGCGTTGTATCTCCCCCGTGATCAGTTAAATGTGACAGTGAATGAAACTTGACCAGAAGCTTGGATTGTTAGCTTTCTACAACAAAAGTTTGTACGAAATTGGACAAGAAATAAAAAAGTTATTTGCATTTTAATGAATGTATAAAAGCTTTGAAGCCCTCAATACCTGTAACAGCGCCGAAGTTTAAAAACAATTACTAGGTGATTTAGATGTTAAATAACCTCTGCTATACGTGGTTAAAAATCCTGCGAAAAGTTCCCTATTGTAAAACTGTTTTTACTGTATTTACTTGAACCTGCAATACTAAAACTATAAGAAAGTAAATTAGTAAAGATGAACAATACTTAATAAAACTGTGTCCACTAGTGTAAATCGAATCAGAATCTACGCTTTTTAGTTTTCCGGACAAAAATCACATATGACATATTATTAGACTTGCAAATAATACTTAGTGGTTGTATGTGTCACAGATAAGTCATTAGAAGGATGAAATAATCTGTCTAGCAACGCCACGAGACGCTCTTCACGAACATTCATAGCTTCGTCTTTCACACTTTGAATCGAAAAAAAACCTACAAGTTTCGGGTAATGAAACTTTATTCCAGTTATTTATTCTTTGAGACTGCAATATCAAAGCTATTGAAATATGAAACTATAATGGTGAAACTATAGTGCCTACATAAATAAGTTGTACGCTACGAATTTGAGCTTATTTTTTAGTAATAAAGGCCGAAGGCATATAAAATACATTTCAAAACTTAGTCAGCGAACCTGCCAGATAAGCCTAACAACCCCGGAATAGTTTTCTCAGATATCTACACTGAGGGCTTTTGTTTATATTTTGCACTGAAGTGCTTAATGAAAACCTGAAAAACTGAGCTTTTTACACAAAATAACTTTCAGCGCCAATACATACTGTGTAAGTGACAGAAAACATTAGAAAAGACAAAAAAAAACCGTAAGACATCCGCATTACGTCTTATATTTTCTCTAACAAAATGCTCAGTATCTCCCTAGTATAAAATTATTTATGCTATCATTTGAATTAATATAACTTAAAAATTATTCTAAAATATAATGGTGAGGCTCTACACCCCACGAAGGACTCTGACCTACAAGGCGGAAGGTCGGAGCTATCAAACCTGGTTGTCGCGTGCCAAATTTATGACTTGTGGTGGGCATCATGCAATACGCAACCGCCTGAATATCCCTTGTTAATTCGAACGCAGGTACCCAATTAATTAAAGCGACTAGGTAGGCCATCCGCCCGGCATCGAGTCGGGGATTTGAACTCCCGACCTTACGCACCGGAGCTCAGCGCTCTAACCACTGGACAACGCTAGCGCTTTATTCTCTTTAGAATGCGACATAGAAGTCGAACTTAAATATTTTGACGTACGTACGACACGAATCTAATATTGGGTTTGTAAACCATTTCGCCGGTATTAGAAAGGGAAAAACTCTATCTATGTGACAACACTAAGCGACGTTCTTCGCATATGTCTGCAGCCATTCTGTTCATATTTTTGATTAATATTAAATTCTCTAGCTCTTTCGGGACTTCTGTACAACACGTTAAATTAAATCATCATCTACAAAAGTATGTGAAAATTATCTTATATGGATAAACTATGCACAATATAAACAGTGCGCCTGCACGTATACGTTGATAAACGTAGAAGACGATTCGGAGTTAATTTGTTATTATTTGTAACAAGAGACATTTCTAAACTTTTAAATAATACGTAGACACTGTATCATACCTAAGGCAAATCGTTTCGTGCAAAATGTCACGAGCCATTATTACATTCAGTTGCTATTTTTCTTCATTCTTCATATTCTGTATGAAAATCTAGCCTTGCTACAGTTTTCTGATGCTATTTCTGTATTTCTCTGAAGATAAAATATTAAACCTAGGGGCACATGATGAGCGACCGATAAAACTGGGTAATCACCGCACCTACACGAAGGAGCTGCGCCATATGCGTAGAACACGAATCTGAACATCTTTTTTTAATTCGCCACACAAAGGTGTCCTTAATGGGAAACTTTCCACAAATCTATATTGCAACAACAACCCTCTAATATCGAAACCTTTTAACATAATTCAAACAAAATATTTTGGAAGTACGGCATCACTGTTGTAACAAAAGCTTTTATAAGAATCAAATTCTACTATTTATTGGTTTCAGATTTCTAAAAGTTGTCAGGTAAAATTTTCGATTTGAGATAACTCGAGACGAGTTAGCAGAAGTAGAGCAAGTCGGGGTAGCTGCAGCGTGCAGTAAATGCGGTGGTTAACCTCCCCTGCTGTTAGCACACAATTATCCTTGCTCCAAGTTTCGAATCCTAAACAATTCGCCAAGAACCGAGAGCAGATGCGTCCCTTGTGAGAGCGATTTCTTTAGTGTAACTAAAACTTTTAGTTTCCGACGTTTCGATCGGCAGCTCGCATCCGTCCCTTTCTAGCCCCCTACAATGAGAAAGAGGGCGAGAAATACAAAGACACAATGCGAAGTTGCAAGGACTCGCTACTTTATGGGCTCCGCGTGTGGGCGACTTTGATCTTAATTTTGCTCGTTATCGACGAGAGATGAGGAGTTCGACAGCCCCGGCACTGCCAAGTACCTATTTCCTGTGCGAACGGTTCACTTGGAATTTTTTTCTTTCGAAAACGGTGCTTATAAATATGAAACCTGTACAGCTGACTGGGTCTGGTCATTGGATAAGCAGGCGACTTCCCCATGAGTTGTCGCGACGTGAGCCAGACGGGCTCCGATTTAAAGTTCATTTCTCCGGTTGCGTTTCCGCATTTATTTACTGATGATCAGAGCATAAATGAATTGGAAAAAAACGGTTCTGGTTGAAAAGGTCCAAGATAGAAGATCTTCATGGAAAAGCCACATTTTTGTTTGCAAGTACGGTATACGACGGCTGACCATCGTATTTGAATTATTATACAGAGTGACAAAAACTAACATACAATCTTTGCACTACCGACTCTGTAAACATGATTGGACAATTATAGGCAAAAACAAATAATATGTGAAATAAATGGACCATAAAAACGATTTAACTACCTGCTATAGTGAACAAATTTGTTCGACACTGGCACTATTTTCAGTCACCTGCTTCTCATCAATGCCCAGGTAGAAGCACGAAACGTATAGTTTAACGTCAAATTGGAATAACAGAAGTTGCAAAAAAGTTCTGGGACTGAGACCCCCCTCCCCAAGTTTGCCAAAGCCTGTGTTACGGTCCAAACGAGCTTCTTCGTCGACCGCAACAGGAAAGGCCTTCGGGTTAGCTCAGAGAAGTAGGGGTGGTTCACGAGAAACACTTACGGGAGGGAAATCCTACCTAGTTGTGTACAGAGCAGGTCAAAATTAGCGGACGCCACCCTCTAAATCACAACTGATTGCAGTGAAACACTGTACAGTACATTGGCATGTTTTACCTTAGTTTTCTCTTTCGGTACGGAGTAGAGAGAGGCACAATTGGGGTACTCCTAGGTTCTTCGGGAAGCAGGAAAAAATTCGCAGGCACGCCCCCGAAGCCTGGATCACGAGGGAAACGCAACGCTATGGGCCAGGACTTTCTTTGACGGAGCAACGAAAGACGGGAACTTGCAATACCAAAAACTCCGCCGCTGCACAGGATGATCACTTGCAACAGCTCAAAGGAGACTGTCGCGAAGTTGAAAGCTTCTATTCCGACACAAGTCGAGAGAACAAATTCACTGAATTGCCTTTACAAAAAGCTGACACTCTACTAATATTTTTAATCCGACCCAAGTCGAAGATTCTTTTTCCTAAGGCAAAAAACAAAACGATAACTTTATTTAGTAGTAGAAAGCAGCTAACAACGCGACGTTCGTTCACTCCCAGGCTAGCGTCCACTCACTTCCTCCGGAAACAAAAACTCTCACCCAACGAAATTGTTCTAGGACAATCCTCTTGCACGTATGCCTTTTGGCGCACCTGCAAGCGAAGAGTTCCAAGTACTGCTTTTTTCGGCATACCCAGACTTGCACAAGAACATCAAACGGCACAGATGGGAAATTTCAAAGGCTAGGCGGCAAAACTCAAACGAACATAACACCTGATTGGGGTATTGAGTGTGATTGGTTATGACAGTAGATTTTAATTTTGTAGCGTCAGAGGTTTCAAGATTAACGCAAACTATTTCCAACATAAGTAACTGCAAAAATAATAGTTCAAAAAAGGTACTAAATATTAATTACGAGTGTCTAGAAAACAGATTAGTAATCGCAACGTTTGCTTACACTATTTTATCAAAATTTTATTTAGATGGTTATATTTAAAATTTATTTTTTCTACTGTTCTCTAAAGTTTAGAGGCTAAACATTTTCAAGTAACAGACCAACGAGCATGTCTGTTATTTTTTGGACACCCTTTATGATCTGTACAATTACTATTTTCTCAAAGCGGCAATTCTACTCTCTACTGTGTATCTTACGCATGGAAATCATTTTGAAGAACGATAGGGAGTATTTTCTGGAAATTACTTTAACTTAACAAAAAAAAACTTTTTAGATAACTAAAATATGAAGGTTGGTACGCTTTAAAATGAACATTTTAGTTTTTTTTGCATTTCCCTGTATTTATTCTATCCGTTTTAGTAAAACGAGAACAACTCGATGCCTAAAAAGTTATCAACGGTATTAGTTATCTGAAATTTACAATAGTGTTTGACTTAGTTTTAATATGCTGAAACTATTACATATGCCCGTATTACCAGACATGAACCCATTAAAATAAACAATTTTCTAGCAAATTATCTTTCGGTTTATTAATTTCTTAATACGTAGAACGCACCTGCGCAAGGTGATAGTTGTATTAGCTACCAACGGTTTATACGAGTTGCCTATGTACGTGGTCACGTGGCGTCCGAGGCTTTGTGATTATACGGTATTTATGATTTCTTAGTAGCATTATCAAAGCATAATCATTACGTCTTAAGTTTTGATAATTCTACCTGTAACGGTTAGTGAAACGTCAGCATCAACCAATTCCACAACGACACTGTCTAATCCCGAAGGGAAGGCTTTATTAGACACAAACTGCGGAAGCCCGAAACTTCACATTATGTATAAATACTAAGCACCGTTGCATACACAAATTCGTAAGTACATTGTGAGCTAAATTTCCATGTGAATTATTTACAAGGTGTTCTAACACTGGAAGTAAATATGCATGAAAAACAGCGTAAAAATAACTAAATTAAACGGAAAATACAACGCTTGACGGTTGTACAGCACACATTACTTTCACGAGGAGGAGGTGAAGTTAACGGTTGGTGCCAAATTAAAAAAATTCAATGAAGGGGAAAATTAATGTATGCTAGGAATGTGCTTCGTTTACTTTTCTGTGTAAGAATCTCGCCAATTTTATCTAATTTCAAGCAAGTGTTCGTATTCACGATAATAACAACTTCCTAACCAAAACAAAATAACAACTACGCAACAATAACAACCTTAAAATAAGATGTAAAAACACAACCATCTGTTTGACAAGATACTTGTGTTACAAACCTAAACCATGCAATGGGAAAAATATCACTAAAATGTTTACCAATACGCAAGCGCAGTGCTAAATTTAACATTAAAATTGACACAGGTAGCGGTCAGGAAATTGAAAAACTAAAATGATCATGAAAAATATACAGGAAATGCAAGGTCGTGTCATACAGGCTTAAGATATAAATGTTTTAAAATGTTTCCAAATGTCTCTGGAAATGTACAAAAACAGTAAAAATTATAAAATCCGCAACTGAGACTTTGTCCTGTAAAATGTCAAAGTTTAAACGGCAGAACTATTTAAAAAAGTCTTACTATTATTGCAAATAAAATGATAATATTTCAGTTTACCAAACTGGCCGAAATTTTAATTGTTTACAATAAAATTGTTGTTTAAATTGGTTACCCGTTGATACATATTTTTAGTTGTATATTTCATAATATATTTTTTGGAGGATAAATGAGTTCTGGCGAAAATAGAAAAAAGATGGCTAAATTCGACATCTAGTGTTTCCAACAACATCAATTTCCTAGAAGCAGATTTTAAATAAAATCTGAATTGACTACAGTTTGTTACAACGTTGCATCAAAACGTAAAGTTCCCAACCTGTCACATTAATTTTAAATTGACACGTCCAACAAAGGGCATTTCCCCTTCCAACAGCAAGGAACAGAAGAATTCCCCTTCGGAGTTAACGCCAGGAAACCAGTATCACGTAACATATTTACTTCTTTTAACCACTCCCTTTTGTAGCTAAACCTTCAATAAAACTTGCAAATCATTCCCATTTTCCAAATTTCATTTGACACAAAACTGTAGAATCTGAACGTTATTGTTAAGGTTCCCTACCTTTCAGAACATTTAAAAAAACTTTTTGTTATGTACTTTTCAAAGGGCAAAAGAAATTGTCGTAACTTTTGAAATCTTCACTTTAAGAAAAGAAAATAATTGTTGGATCTGTTCAAAAGTTCAAATACATGGTACTGGGCACCATAAAACAAGTGATCCTTGTTGGGCAGCGCAATAAAAATGCCTGTCTGAAAGAGCCCTTCAAATGTGTGAAAACCAAAAATAAACACAAGATGTAGATATATATTTCGCAAGAGAATATAGTCAAGATTAGATAATTGAGGTTATATTTATTATATCGCAATAAGGAATTCTAATCTGGCGTGGGAGTACTCATACATAGCACAAGTATAAATTTGATGTTGAAACTGATTATAAATTACAAATACACGGCTGAATCCGATAACGACTATAAATCAAACAATTTTTAGTGCCCGAACGCGCATAATTAATTAAGGCTTGGAATTTCAAGTTTTTGTGAACGGCCTACAAAAACGGCGCATGTGAGTTTCGAAAGCACACACGAACACACACATACACGTACCCATTAAACAAACAGTTCTGGGCTCCTTTTAATTAAATCGCAAATATTATTTAACCTTAACGTCCTTAACCGACAAATATTTACGTCGATAACCGCCGTACGAAGCCCTAGAGCTTGTCGTAATATTTTTAGATAAACACAACTGTAATTACCAATTATAAATTTCAATTTGTGGCAATATTTAGAAAGAAAATACATGAGGACGATGAGGACGATATCGTTCCACTCGTAAAATAAACCGGCCTGTTTTACTAAGAATGAGTAATACAGGGCTTGAAGAAAAATATTTGAACAATTTTAACGATCGAGGAGCTGGCATGTTGCTTACATATTATAACAACCGGTCAAATATCGAAAATTATTTTTTTAATATACTTTTATTCCCCTTTGAGTACAGTTAAATTGCTATTGTTGTTTGTAAAACGAAATTAAAAATAACAAGCCTGTCCGATCTCTCGGAGCACTCATAAAATCCACTTTCACAAGAGAATTCCGACCAACTTTGAAGTTCTGAGTGTACAGGGTAGTCCAACAGATCCTCCCTAATTTTTTAAATGTTTTGGGTTGTTAGAGTTTCTTACAAAACACTTAGAACATTCAACCCGGAAGAAATTTCCGTATGCAGAGTAATCAACCAAACTTGGTCCATTTGGTAACTTCTATCAGAATCTCGCGAGTATCTTAGAAAAAAGTATAAGTATTGATTTTAACATAGCAAAGAGCTCAACATACCCATAAATAGACCAATTTTACAGTATCTTACATATATACAGGATGGTAAAGTAAAACGCTATGGTAAGGTCATTCATACGAATATATGACAAGTATCAGTGGTCCCAAGATTGACCGTTGTAGAACGCCATAAGGAATCGGATTAGAAATTGAATCATATTTGTTCAACCAGTAACGTGCAAATTCAAGAACGTTGAATATTAAAGTCACGAAAGGATAGGACAGACTATACGTAGTTTTAAGGAAGGCTACACAACAAAGAAGAAACATGAAACGTGAAACAAGAAATATGAAACAAGAAATATAAAACATGTTTCATAAAACAAACCATACACGCCGTTTTAAATTTGAATCTGCACATCGGGGAAACATGAAATGCATTTCGCTGATGAGTGGATTCAAATTTAAAATTGTTGATATTTTATGAAACATGTTTCATGTTTCTTGGTTTCATGTTTCTTTGATGTGTGATCTCCCTTAAAGATATTAAAATATTTTTCCACATAAACAATCATTGACTGCCTATTATTTTTACCTTCTTTCTAACGATTTTATTATTAGGATACTCCACCATTTGTAAAATGGATGCATTTTAACGGACGCAGTCATATTTTTAACTGGACGTCAAAGTACAGATTTTCAACCGCGTACTTCAAATGGAAAAGCACACATTTTTGGTCTAAAAATTATGAGCCTCATTTAGTTTTTCAACCATTTAAGGGGATCCTAAACCGACTTGGCAATTCAAAATGAAATGCAACTTTTTACATTGAGGGCTTAGTACCAACTGTTTGAACGCTGGAAAGCAAACTACAGCCAATGTAAAAGACAAGACGTATAGTATACCACAAAATAAATTTGTTGCTTAATCTTGTCATTTTTTCTAATTTTAAGGACATTAAACAAATGTTTTCATTGGGATTGCGCGGATTATGTTCTTAAAAGATGATACATAGTTTGTAACAAGATGAAATTACTAAATTAATTACACATGACTCGTAAAAGTAGTTTCATTTTACCATATTTTTGTACTTTCTTTGGGAATTTGTTATTATCAGTTATGGATTTTTCGATCATTTTTTCAGTTAATTTTAATCTTGGATATGTGATCATACTTAAAAACCCGCACGTTGGAAGGACATCTACTAAACAGGAAAACCTAATTTTAGTTAATTTTGGGTTACTATGGCAGCCCCTCGGTGTGGTGGTAGCTCAGATGGTAAAGCGCTCGCTTTCTCAGCAAAACTTTGATTATAGTTTGAGTTCGACTCCACAGCATTACTAAGCTGTTTATAAAAATCTTGTGCTGCAACCCACCTCACGCATTTTCCCAATCCGGTTTACAACCGTGGGATCTTAATTCTAAAAACCTTCTCTAACATTTCTGTCGTTCCAATTCGACGTTAAACTGTAGGTCCCCCGTGTTTCTACCTTAACGCTGAGGAGGATCACGTGGCAGAGAAGAGGCCGGTGCATGAGTGGGATGAAAAAAGGCTGTTTTGTTGTTGTTAGTAGCTCCTTAGATAAAAGAATTTGGCCCGAAATATTCATTTGTTAAAAGTCTATCAGCCAGAAAAGTGGTTCGATATTTTTGCGGCTATTTGTTTCTATTTATACAAATCCGAATTTGGTTACATCAATGATATAATCGAAAAAAACTAAAGAATGTTTCATTATATGTATGTATATGTATCATAATTCTTTAATGAAATGCCCTGTATATGTATATATTTACGCATTTCTCTGATTTTTTTCGACAAAATTAAAAATAAAGGAGAGAGACATCGAATTATTTAGCAACATTTGTTAGGTTGACATCGAATAAATACTTCCTATGATTAACTAAGTAAAGAGCAACCGAGAAAAAAATAAATAAGAGCAGGCCGCGAACGTGAAAATGTGTGTCGAACCCCATGCTTATTCAGTGTGTTTGGTGAGGCTAACTTCAGGCTACTTCTGAACAAGTCAGTAAAAAATCTTATTCACATTTAGTAAAATAATAATTAAATTATTTTTTAATAATAAACATGTAAAGATTATAAAAGGCGAATAAAATATCTATCTTATATACATGGAAAGTGGTTCGATATTTTTGCGGCTTATTTTTCTATTAAAATAAATAGGAATTTGATTAAATCAATGGCATAATCGACAAAAAATCTAAAGAATGTTGCATTTTATTAATAACATAACTTTTTTAAAGAAATTTCCTGTACATGTGTATGTTTACGCATTTCTCTGATTTTTTTTCTACAAAATTAAAAATAAAGGAGATATCGAATTATTTAGTAACATTTGTTAGGTTGACTTCGAATAAATACTTCATATGATTAAATAAGTAGAAAGAAATCAAGAAAGAACAAATAAGAGCAGGCCGCAGACATGAATAGGTATGTCGAACTCCATGGACTACTACAACTACAAGAATTCTAACGCAGAGTAAAAGGAGTTGTAGTCGATCACCAGGTTTGGATACACTTCCTGGACATCCTGCATACAACCATGTAATGAACACTGCCACGCACCATCAACTTTCTGGCCGTTACGGAAACAAGTATCAACCCTATATGCTTTTTGCATGGCAGAAAAAACAATTTTTGTGAAGCTATTAAATTCTTACGTTTCAATGTTTTCAGTTTTGACATTCGCAGTTTACAGCCTGATCTTATTTACTAGTTGGCCTGGCGAAACACTACAGATATGGAGTTACGGCATACGTTTTCACATCCACGGCCTGATCTATGTTATTTTTCTTTCGATCGCCCTTTGCTAATAGTAAAGACACCGATAAAATAGTAACATTAGAGTGAGTTATAAACTTCTCAAATTTCACGTAAATACATAAAATGCGTGAACATGAATTTTTTTTCGAATACGTAAACTATTGGGTACGTAAGCAAAAATCTCACAATTCTGCAAATTTAACCAAATCCGTATCTATTTATATACGAAAGTTAGATTAAAATATTTACGCAAATTTACCACTTCCCAGGTTATTACACTGAAGTAAGAAATGCATATTTCAGGCCAAAATTATCAAAATGGTGGAAAAACTAAATGTGGATCACATTCCAAACATCTTACAGATTCGTTTAAATCTAAAAATATGCACCGTTGTATTTTAATTAAATAATATATCAATAATTTGATGTTTTACGTGTGTAAACCGATGCCCAGGTGGTATAAAATACAAAAAAAAATAATAAAGTCACAAACAGACCCACAAGAAAATCTAGAATGTATTATTCGCAAAAATGAAACCGGTGTGTTTGAATATTTTAAACTTTCGCACTTAATCTTCAAAATTTACATTAAAAACTCTCAAATTATTAGAATTTCTTCCATGCTTTGCTACACTTTTACTTTAGCCTCTTCTATTCGTGTCGTTCACTCCTATTACAGAATATGTGTATGAACTTCTACTTCTACATGTAGTGTACGTTCATTGTTTGTTAATGGGAGTGTGACCGTGCGACGACTTACTTCGACGTGTGCGAGTGTGTATGTGTCACCTACATGGGTGGGAACCAGCGGAAGTCCAAGTATGTGACTGAAATTGCACTTGCATGACGTCGATCAACAACAAACAGCTGATATTGCCACTTCTTATAAATTTAATTACGGTTTTTACTATTTGCTCGACGATGATTATTGTTTATTATTTACTGTTTGCACATTCCACGTGCGCTTACGATTTTTATGACCCAACGATAAGCCTTAATAGACTGTGGAGAAATGTGATTATAATGGATTAGTAATATGGATAAATTAAAAAAACACATTTAGAAAGCTAGGAAACAATAGAACTTCGCAACGCGACATTTACTAAAAAACAGTTGTAGTTTAAAATTGATTCACTGATCACAAAGCAGTGTTTTTGCACAGTGGCGTAACTACAGGGTGGCTGGGCTGGAAGAATGCCAGGACGTCCCAATTTCAGGGACATCCGCAGCTGCTAACAACAAGTGCTTCTACGACCCGCCATTCTTTAGGAGTATTTATAATTTCCAACCCACTAAACTGGATTTTTTTAATTTAACTACTTTTGTAGTTATTCTGCCAGTATGCCGGACAAACAGATTGAACCTTCAGCGTAGAAGACTAACGTGCTGACCTGTAGCCACCTTGGTGTAGCTATAGATAGTTTCAATTAAATTCTTTGTGGAAGTAATCGACAACTATAAAAAAAAGAAGAAAAATAAAAGAAGTAGAAACAGAAGAAGAAGAAACAAAAGAAGAAGAAACAGAAGAAGAACGAGAAGAAGAAAAAAGAGAAGAAGATTTTCACTGTTTAAAGAATTGTAACTTTTGGGGTCAACAACTTTGTTTATGTTAAACTTGTGAAAATTTCTTTTTTTTAATCGTTATTGTATTCTTATTTCACACAGTTTTATTTAAAATGTCTATGCATAACATTGTTAAATGTTTAATAACTATAAGAAAACTACATTTACTGTTGATAGTGCGAAAACTTGAGAAAGATGCACTCCTTAAAGAAAAAGTCATGCCAGCCAGTTCATACAAATTTCAACATTCTAGAGGGTCCACCATAAAAATGTGCCAGAGGCCCGAAACTTGTTGTTACGCCACTGTTTTTGCACTGGAACTACACATTTATATTATAGGCGTTCTTAGAATAAACGAGATATATAAAAATTCATTTAAATTTAGGTAACATTTTTGACGAAACTAATATTAAAAAAAATAAGTCATAAATTTGGACATTTTCATTTTTGCTGTCTAGCTACAAGTCTTTCTTTGTAATTACTCTTCTGAGTACGTCACTGGTATTGCTAGAATATTCATACAAAAACAGCACATATGGGAAATGAATTTTGACAAACTTAGCAACAAAAACCAAACTAATTTTTTCGGCATCCATGCAATTAGAACCTTTTTTCAAATGCGACTTTTTCCCTAGCAAAATCTGTGAGAAAATAAAAAAAAACTGTCTCGGTACACCTGCTGGGGACACAAAAGCACGCAGAGGCGCTTTTTGGCGTTGGAGAAATAGGGCAAACGTTTTCAAGGCGGTCTGTAGACGCAGTAAAATAAGTAGTCATTTGTACAAGGCCCGGTTGGATCGAGGTAGTCTTTGTTCGTAGGTCATTCAGGCAGACTCAAGAATGCAGGCTGCACTTGGGTTGCATTCAATTGCTTGCCAAATTAGAGGTTCTTGGTCGGAGTACCTTCATCTACTGCTACGTGTGTGAGAACCCCGAGCAATTTCGTAACTGGATAATCTCGCGTAATGAGTATGTTCTAGGGCTTTGAAAATTCGCCGCGCTCAGAAAAAGTGCTCAGATGGACGAGTCGCTGATTTGATAAAGTTAATGGGATGTTGAAATAGTCGAGGAAATTTTCCTTTTGCGCCCATTATGTCTAATTTAAGTAAAATAAGAGTTTCTGCGGGCCATCGAGCCTTACTTCCAGCGGAGTTTTTGGACCTAATCGGAACGGCCAGCGGCCAGTCCTTTAATTTTATATTTTAACAATTACAATTTTTTGTTATTCTGGCCCAACCTTCGTTGGGAAGTTTCCTACCTGGGAGCCGAATCATGTAGCACAATGGATAGATTCAATCATCTCGAGCACATCTTTAAGATTCCGTACGATGGAAAAAATGCTTTCAAAGCTGGATATTTTTGTAAACTGCTATGAAATATAAATTTGTATAATATAAACACAATTTAAACAATTATAAATTCCACTTATCAGTTTAAGAGTCACCATTCACCAAAGAACCGAATAAATCAAGTCACAAACTTCCAAATAACAAACGGGAGATTGAGGTTATGCTACATTTATGCATTTTGTTAAGTGGCCACGGGCAGTTTTCATACAACCGGACATAAACTACACATTTACTAATTTTCAATTAGATTCTCAAAACTTTGGTAAATGTATCGACCACTGTTGACATGTTCTGTTAAATATCTATCGTACAATAGCAGCAGTATCTTGGAAATATGGATATAAGAATTCTACAGCGTAATTTCAATTGATAGAAGCTTATAACTAACATAAACTTTTTAAACTTGGAGTACTACTCTCGTATTGTGGTTTAAACAGCAAGAATGAATGTTTACACAGTCACAAAGTTTCCTTATGCTTACATAGGGTTCAGCAGAATTACTTTCTGAAGGCAATTAACTACTGCTGTAACTTGTGTAAATCAAGTATTTGTTATAATTACAATTAAAATAAAAAAAAACGCATTTCCTTAATACTACGGTAATCCGTTTTAAGAATGTTTGCTAGAAAGATATACCAGCATATTTGAGAATTGAAATGTTAAATAGTTGCAAACAAATATAAATTTATTAATTTTAAAGTGTAGCTCTTACCAGTCTAATTTGCTGGGCAAACGCCTAATTTTTGCACGTGCTTTGCTACAGACAAAAACTTTACTAACTATTGATAAGCCGCTGCAAGTTTTGTTAGTATTTCACTGAAATGTTATCACTTTCGTAGTAGGTATCTACTAATACAATGCACATGCATAAAAACTTATTTACAATAGTAGTCAGTTATTTGTACCTACAATTTCTGTGAATCAAAAGTAATTATATACACCTCCTACAATAATTAGCTGCTTTAGTAACAAATTAAACGTTGCAATTTCTTCACGCTCATGATTTCATATTTATTGCCTACTAATAAATTTAGAAACTACTATCACATATCTGAATAAGTGAATATAAAATCGAAATTACAGGTCTGCCTTCCGAGAACGAGGTTATGTTAGGCATTTGCATTTATACCAAACGCTCACGGGCATTTCTCATACAATCGAAACGTGATTCGTAAATTCGAAATACAAATTTATTTAAATTTCAGAATACGGGTGGTATCTGATGTATGTAGTGTAGATTAAATTTTATTAATATTGTAATGTAATTATTGACAGGTTATAGTTCCCCTCGTTTCAGACAAATAATTTTCAAAATACACTTAAGCCTGTATTACACGACGTTATTTTTGCACAAAATTTAGAAGTAAAAATATTTACTTTATTGCGTACACAAAATTCACAAGCAAATTTTGTGCTAAATTTTCATGTAAATTTTTTAGAACGTGTTCTGAAATTCGAACTAAATATGCCGGAAAAACGGCGCACAACTGCTAAACCGAACGGAAAATACAGCGCATAACGGTTGCCCAGCTTACATTAATTTCATGGGAGGAGGTGGAGTTAACAGATGGCGCCAAATTTAAAAATTTCAACAAATGGGGTGAAAATGTACGTATGCTAGAAATGTGCCTTGTTTATTGTATTGTATTGGGCACGTAAGCATCCCGCCAATTTCATCTAATTTCAAGCACGTGTTCATGTTCACGATAATAACAAACTCCTAACCAAAACAAAATAACAAATACAAGATAACCTCAAAATATGATGAAAAATAAACACAAAATACAAGTAACACAAACCTAAACCATGTAATGGCGAAATTAACCTAAAATATTTATTATTACCCAAGCGCACGTGCTAAATTTACCATTAAAATTGACACAAGTTGCAGACAGGAAATAGCAAATTTTCATGACAATTCAGCAAGAAATTATTTTACAAATTTACACGTAAATTTAGCATTAAATTTAAGGTTGTGTCATACAGGCTTAAAGTTTCTTTCGTCCTACAATGTAAAAATGATGATTTCTCTTGAAGCACAGCACAGAGGAAGTGTCTGCTACTTATGTTTCGCAAATCGCGTCTTCTGGCTGTTGGTTCAATTCGAATTTCCATAGGCAGTTAAAAATGGTACAGACTGTTTCCTTCTCACGATACTACAAGGAACCGATTTTCCTTTAGAAACAGTTCGCGGGAGAAATAGGGGAAAGAGCTGAGTGGTTACCTTAATAGTAAATCTGAATAATTATTCTACTGCATCTAATAAATATGTATATAATTTTGGCCATAATATAAATAATTACTAAATAAATGTTAAACAATTCAAAAAAGTCGAATGGGTGTTACACAGAAAATGAATCCTTCGATACAGGTCTTTTATACCAACGACGTCTTTGAGGATTCTTCTTTATTCTTTAGAATGAGAAACGTACTACTAAAGGATCATATATCATACTAGACAAAATATGTTCAACCCAATTAATTTCTGACGGTACCTTGTATCGCCCATACCACATAATATAAATATTAGCAGTCAATAATAATTTTCTTTATAATTACTGCCACAGCTGTCATAATTTTTCCATAATGTAGCCATTAATAAACTAAGATACAAGAACCTATGCATATCAGGAATGTTGTAATATTTGGGAGCGCCTTTATAGAGTGACTTTTCAGGTCTTCCGGTCATGTACTGTTAAATTGCTATTGCCACCTACTCGCTGTTCAGAGCCATCTTTGTTTTGTGTGTAATTTGAGTCATGAACGCCGATTGGCTAAGTACTTTGTCCTTACACGTTTTTGTTGGTGCATGTTTTTAGATCGCTTTAGCGTCAGTCAATAATTATCTGCCATCCATTGTTTTATTTTTATACAAACTGTTTAGCGATAAAGCGCGTGGGTGTTGATTGTGCGAAAACTACAAGGTTTGCTTATTTAGTGTTATGTTTCAGTACAAACCGGAGGCCGCGATTGCATCACAGACGTGCCGTTATTTCAAAAAAATAATTTACACAATTACAGGATTTTAGCAGCGATTCTTAGTGGAAACCTAAACAAACTTAAATATCCGTCCAATGGTACTTGGCACAAATAACATTCTGCAACGTCTTAGAACATGACCATCAGGCAGACATACATTAGATGGTTTAAAGATAAAGCAGGTCAAAAACCAATTTTTTTTCACACATTGGATACCATTGGAATATTTGTATCAGCGTGGAAAAAGAGAAGCAAGGGATGTGAATAACATTTGGAAGACGATCTTATTAATGGTTTCAAGCTGTTATAGTAGAGGTTTACTAGAAGAAATTGGCTTGTATGTGGATGTATAACAAAGTACTACATGAAAATAGAATGGCCATGAGTTCCACGTGGAAGCAAACACAAGGAAAACGCGATAAGTATGAGGAGGTATTAGTGTTTTACAATGTGACCTTCGCATAACAGCAACTGTTCCATTGCTGGTGGTTCCAATACAACCAGATCAAATCCTGTTACTAGTTTGGGAAGAAATCAATTTTGGTAGGTAGAAGTGTTACTTCCACTGGGGCTTGTAAAAGTATGTGAAGTAGACATATCTTGTAGTATGTGGAAACATACAAGCAGGAATGAGCAATGTCAATAAATTACTCATATTTAAAGAATGGTGAATGAGTTTTTGCGACCTAGAAATCATAGCCCGACTCCTAGATGTAATTAAAACCTTTTTCTAAAATGGAGTTCTTTGGTATTGTTGTAATTCAATTATATTTCCCATTTGTTTAGTTATTCTCTCGCATCTCTCGCATAGGAATATAATTTAATATTTTTGTTTTATTCTTCTTTGACAATTTCGTACTATGAAAAATAGTATGGAGTAAGGAAAGATACAGCGATTGCTTTTAAATAAAACTGCATTGATATTACTCCTACTTCTTTATATTTCCTCTCGGGTGGCTTTCCTGCCAAGAAGAAGTAATTGAATAAAAATTAATTATTTTCCATCAATCAACAGCCTTTTCTTCCCGCTGCTGGGCACCGGCCTCTTCTCTGCCACGTGTTTCTCCTCAGCGCTGAGATGGAATTTTCCACGTTTCAGCGTATTTCAGTTAAATCTTTTGTTACTCCAGCGTTTCCTTTCTATTATATGTCTCAATTGTATGGGCTATATTCCTCACAATTTTTCAATATTTCAGTAATTGCTGTATTTCCTATACACCTTGCATTTCCGCAATTCCTCGTTTTTGATTTCTAATTCCACCAACAAAAACCTCTGTCTCATAACTGTCCAATAATTTATTTATATTAAATAATCTCTATGTATTAACGGTGATTGCACCGGATATATTCTGTATTTCTGCATATCCCGATATTCTTCTGTATTTGCTTAGTATTTTTCGTAGTTCACTTTCCTCTAGTCCTTGCAGCAATTCTTCTGCATTTCTGTATTTCATCTATGCGTCTCGAATTATTTTAGTGTGTTACCCAATTATTTCATAGTTTAATTATAATTCTACCACGAAGATTTGTGAAGCAAACAGGAAGTATCTGTAATTTCTATGTATTCCAGATAATTATTCTCATACATACCGTATTTATGCAGCCTGCATGTACCTCATGCGTTTGCTGTACATTCTTCACATTTCTCGTACCTTTATGTCTCTGACTCTCTAAAATGCTTCATATTTCAGTTCTAAATGCCTTGCAATGTCTTTAGTCCCTTTATTTCCCAGCATTTCTCGCAATTTCTTCATTGTTGTTTTCTAATTCCACAATCGCATTGCAGGTACATCTTGGATTCTCTTTTGAACATGCTTCGTATTACTTGTAATTCACTTTCTATATTTCTTAATTCATTTCTATTATTTCAATTGTATTTCAGGTCATCCTTATATGCATTTCACGTATTTCCTCTACTGTTTTATTGCGATTTCATTATCAAGATGTGCGAAATAAGCAGAAACTATATAATAATTCATTTATTGCCCAGTAATTTCGACTTATTTCAGCAAATTTATTTCGTATGCCCTACATTTACTAGGAGTTTCACATTTCCGTTGTATTTCTTGTAATTTGCACTTTCTTGTATATTTCACGCAATTTTTCTCTCGTGTTTTCCCACTGCATTCCCAGGATTTCTCGCAATGTTTTTCTGTATTTTCCGTATTGCCCCCAAATTCCAGTATATTTCTCAAGCTCCTGCCACAAGCACGCAATGAAGGATCGACTTGAGCAATTGCTAGTTGCACGTGGCTGTATCATACACGTACACCATACAAAAACTACAGACACAAGCAGGAAAATGAATAAATTGTTAGCATTCTCATTTATATAATTGCATAGCGGCGTTCGTCGTAAATATCGGCTGCTATATGATTTATGCTGGCTCAGGCAAAAAACACCCGACCCGACCACTTGTTTATTGAGCAGGGGGTCCAACATTCTCCTCGGGGCTAGGGTAGAGACTTTGTGAGCCGTATATACACGGGATAGTGCCTATAAACCGGGCCCCACCTTTAGATGTTCTAGTCTCGAATAGCTAGGTCTAAGAAAATCATTAATTATTGCAGAAGGCATGGGAATATGCACCGATACCAGCTCATGTGGCGAGGTGTTAAAAAGAGAATGTTCGAATTGGAATCATTTTGTTTTTACGTAACCGTATCAGCAGCCTTAATAGTTGATTATGTTCACAAAAGCTCCAATCTAATCTGGTATTTCGGCTTTCATACACAACCCGACCGCTAGCTATCGTTTTCGTAATCTTAGGTGAAACCACAAGCTCAAGATATATGCATATGGTAATAAGAAGAAATTAGTTTTTTAGTTTTAGCTTATGAAGTGTTCTTCTACTTCTGGGTGTTATGTAATTGCCGTACCTGCGTTGTTACTCTGCAAATTTTTTACTTCTTTAGCAGTTTTAGTTAAATTGTGCAAAGAAATCAGATACTTATTAACATATAGACAATCACCATGAAGTCAGTTCTTACAATCCCGTAATACCTCAATATCTTGCTGTAGCCTTTAGGCTGAATAATTTTACAATTCAAATATTTCTCGTTTTTATTTAAATTCATTTATTCTCCCCATTTCAGATTATTACAAAACTCGATAGAAACAGTTGAATAATACAACCATACTTCTCTCTTTTTCGTTAAATATTAACATTTAAAAAAAAATCAAAGTTTTTATTCAATTAATTAAATTAGGAAATTTATGAGAAATATTAATAACATTTTTAAACGCGTTGGTTTCACATATACGAGGTCGAAAACAAAGTAGAGTTAGAGAACTGTAAGAAGTACACTATGCGCAGGAACGAGTTTTCGTCCAAACCTATTCATATTCAGATTTTAGGGGAGGTTGGAATTCAGTGGCGTTGCACGTTGAATTTGCGCTCTAACCTAGCCACTGTTGGTAGCTCTTCTCGTGGCCATTAATGCCTATTAATTCAAATTTATGTCATTTTCTTTATAAGTGTTCTACAAAATATTCTAAATACAATAATTATTAAATTGGAAAATTCTATATTTTATAATGCATAAGTACCCCAATTGTGCAACCAAACCTACACCACTGCTAATCAGCTCATGGAAACTGCCGGTCAGATTTGGGTGAGTCATCATGTACTTCTTACAGTTTTCCAACTCTGACATTGCTTGCTATTTATGCCCGCAATCATATGCATTGTTGCCAGATTCTAAAACTCGTATTATTGCTTTCAAAATTTACGTTTGTGCTTAAAGAAAGTAGTAGGTATTTGTATTAGTTATTAACTATAATTAGATAATCGCTATCATATCGATGGTCATTCATCGTAAATATATACGACAACCCTGTTTAACTGGGGTACCTAAAAGGTACCAAGCTCTTTTTTAATATCAATTCTTCTTCTCTAAGTGCTTTGTCTCGTAGGAAACGTAGCGATCTTCTCTAATAAGCCTGTGTTGTGCGTTTTTAATATATCACAAACATAGAGGACCTCCAGCTTAACGTGGGCTCCGAACCACAGGAAGTATAAACATTTCTACTTCAGAGAAGATTCAGTAGGCAGAATTTCCCACTGGTTTGCCATTGCCTTGCGAACGGCCGTTAAAGATCCAATGTTCCGGTACTGGGAATTGAGCCCCAGAGCTTCAGCGTAGAAAACTAACACGATCGCCTCAAATATATTGCTGTGATATTATAACGGGGGGCTTAAATGTTAATTGAGCATAAGTGCCATTTTAAAGTTTCATTATGATCTGTTGTGCGTTTACTAGATAATGGTATATAAAAGATGAGGATAACTCTCAGGATGTTGGGCGTAAGGCTGAAGTCGCGGTGTAGTGTTGTGTAGATTGGTAATATTTAAAAATAGGGTTTGACAGCTTGACAGTTTTCCCATCTGTCATAAACCTTGTATTTTCATTGGCTGTCAAGTAAAAGTAAAGGTCTAAATACGATTAAATATTGAATCATTCACCTTTGAATCGCCGCCGGGCCAAGACGTGTTTTCTGTATCAATTAAACTCTTCCCCGCCAGTCAATGATTACTAAATTTTAAATTTTAAATTACTTTTTGTTTTTGTTTTTTTTTTGAATATCATGAAAATGGTAATATTAAAAAGAGAATAGCGCATCATCAAATGAAATGTGAGTTTTAATCATCGCTAATGGAAATGTACAAGTACTGCATTTCGGGAAGAGCCAGCAGACAACGGTAAGCAGAACCAGCCTGGTGGAGATGAGTGTGGTCTGTGTACTGGAGGAGTAGCAGTCCAGGGGTATTTTAGCGTGCCTAACTTCTGTGTGAAGGTTGGCGCAGATAAAACATTAACTAATGTCGGTGACATTAAAGCATACTGAGGGTACTAAAAATTTTCAGGTGTTAATTTTATATTTGAACGTTTCAACTTTTTAAACGAGTTGAGGCCACGAGTGGGGACATTTCTCTAATTTCCTGACATGACAGTTTTGTGTTCGGGCTAGTTGGCGTTAGTTTTAAACCATGACTTTTATTACATAGCAATATATTATCAATTTAATATTCATTAACCGCTTCTTTTCACATGTACCTGAAAAAGTTAAATCTGTTATCACAAAACAATCTCATGCCAGTAACGAGCACCTTTGATCCAGGATAAGAAACAAAATACTGATTTTCGGGGTAGTATTAACGAAGACCAACCAAATCTTGCATGCGATTAAATATTAACAGAAACGTGTTCGATATAAACATGACACTTGAAAGATTGGGCACTAAACCAAGTATTTTGGTAGTTTTCGAAAGTACACTTAACATTCATTAACGAGGTTGAAATCTCTGCAATATAATAATAAAATATCAACAAAATCTTTGTTCTCTTTAGCGCAGCGCTAATCAACTCATTTAACTAAAACCATATACATTTGTGCAGCTAGTACAATAAGCACTGTAATTCCATCCCAACTGGCTAATTAGTTTACAAAAATGTTAAGATAATTGCAATTAAATATTAAGTATAGGTTGACCGTGGCAAATATTTATATGCACAATTTCACCAAGTAGGCTTGACAAACAATTGCTTATCTGTTTTGTCAGTATGTAGCTACAAACTAAATAACATTACAATAGATTTACAATTGTTTTCGGGCGAAATCGTATTTCCATGACTAATTCGTGTTAGAATATTGGATTACTGTAGTTTAACAAATTTGGAAAGTTGCAGCGATATTTAATTATATCACTGGACACAAAAATTGAATCAGAATTACTGCAAAAATAAAATAGTTGAACGTCTTCTTCCTGCAGAAAATTACGATTTTGCAAAAATATCTCGATTTCGAGATTAAGTATGAATTTTCTTACAGTACGAATAGCAAGAGACGGCTGTGGGCTATTAGACTTCTACGCTGAAGGTCCTGGGTTCAATTCCCAGTACCGGAACGTCAGATTTTTAATGGCCGTTCTCCCTGTCAAAGCAATGCCAAACCTGCGAGGTATTCTGCCTAGTAAATCTTTTCTAGGGTGAAGTGTTTACATTTTCCGTGGCTCTGAGCCCACGTTAAGCTGTGGGTCCTCTATGTCTGTAGTACTTTAAAATACCCAACACAGGAATGGGGGAGACGATCGCTACGTCTCGTAAGAGACAAATCCCACAAAGAAGGAAACTTAATTATTCGTAAAAGTCAGCACTAATTTTAATCTGCAATTGGTGCATTTTGCAGGTAGTCTTTACGAGTAATAACTAAATTTAACACTAATCAATAATTTGAAGGCACCTTGTCTCTGCTTTATATGGACAGGAATGTAAAAAAGGACCTTGGACTTGGCTAAACGACCTGAAAAATGTATTTCTTCACAAAGCTTCTTTGGTAAGTTCAGCATTAATTTTGCTCAAATATCTCAATTATAAAACTGTGTGAATAATAGTAGAAGCAATACAACTACATATTCTTAAATTTTCAACAGCCACCTCTAGTTTGATAGCTACGTAAACTACAGCTAACCCTTACAACGTACAATATGCACTTACCACCATTAAATAGTTTGCAAGTGTTAAGACTTTTCTGTACATTAACATCCAGAACTGTAAAATAGAGTGTAAAATAAAGGTAAAGTTGAATTCAAGGTCTCACTATTGAAGTGAAACATTTCGAATTTTTACCACTAAAGCTAAACTGCTGGGAAAGTAAGCCACAATTGAATAAAGCTGTGTACGAGGAATCTTGCATCAAATGCGATAGTTTCATACTAATTGGGACGTAGAGCTTTTCATGAAACATTAAATATAAAACAAACAACAAACTCATACACTCGTTTGCCTTACCGACTATGAAGATAAATTCGTTCCGAGGTACGTTGATTCCTATATATGGTATTTAAAAAAAGAATCGGCTATCCACGTACAGTATCCATTAAACTAAACAAAAAAGCCTTAGTCAAAAGATGTCCGCGATCCAACTGTGTCAGAGATAGAGGCGATTCTGTATTTTCATTAAAAAAAAGTAAATTGGTAAATAAGTGCATTTGTCCAAATACGAAGGTCTACTGGGCTAAAATCAGAGGATCTAAGTAGCCCCTTATAGTTTCTTGGTATTCTCCGACAACGATTTAAAAAATGTGGAGGAGCTCCATCGTGCATAAACTACAAATGAACCGTATCATTCAGCGGCACACCATACGAAAGTGTTATTCAAGAAGTCAAGATACAGTTCACCAGTCAAATGACTTAGTAAAAATACTAGCAGACGCTCTCCCAAAAATACCCAGGCAAAAATTTAACGAAAATCGATGCTGATGTCTTCACTCGACAATAGCGTGTAGATTTTCGTTTGCCCAAACATGATTATTATGATTATTGATACCGTTATTCGTAAAAATGTCAAACGATTCCGAGTCTAGAATCGGAATCGGTTCTTTAGCTTTAAGAATCGGTTCTGCAGCGGCGTTAAAACCGATTCTCGATTCTAGAATCGAAATCCGATTCATCAAAACAGCTTAAGCAATTTTGTATTTGCACGAACATAACTAAAAATAAATTAAAAGTGTTGATTATACTTTTCAGATGCTACTATACCAAATATGAAATATGTACATAATACATATAAGATTTATAATAGATATTCTAAAATCGTAAAATAAATACCGATTATAGGTTCGAAAACTTTCATAATTCTGAAATTGAAAGACTAACCTCACTTCTATCACTTTATTTTTCAATTTTAAAGATGTGAAACTATTTTCAATCCTGGAATCGCAAACCATTCTTGTTTCAAGAGAATACAAACGATTCTTGATTTTAGAATTGGGAAATTATTCTAGATTCTAGAATCGAGAACGGATTCTTGTGGAATCGATTCTTTTCAGAATCGAAAATCGATTCTCCAAAATTTCCGATTCTTGACAGCAGTAAAAAAATAGCTCCCTCTGTAAATAACATATTGGTAGCAAACACTGGATTTTCTGCGTGTTTTCTCAGTATGAATCTTAAAAAACACCATCCTCGAACCATAATCAGAAGCTGTAAGGGCTTGTACCCGCTGAATATGGGACGGGATACAATCGTGAACAGTAAACAAATGATAACAATTTAAATTTTCTTTTTGATAGCAAATGAAACTACTCTTGCAGTTTATTGAATAAAATACAAAATCTCCTCATTCCTTTAAACAATTCGTTTGCGAATATAATGCTGATTCAGACTTTTTTGTTTGATTTGATGATTAGTATACGCGGGTAAATTATCCAAACTTTTTTAAACATCCCGCAGAGTTTAACTAGCCAGGCCAAAAAAATACCACGAATCCCTAGTTTTTGTTGAAAACCTCCGGGCAACGTTAGTTTTGATTACTTCGCGACATTTGAATATAGTAAAACCACAAATTTCAATTTAACTGCATTTCCATGTGCGACAGGGTTAATGCACGCCTTACCGGATTGTATTCCCTCTTAGAGGGAGAAGAATTTGGTTTCATTTTGCAAACTTTAAGTTTGTAAATCATAAAACTAGAAGATTTATATTTTAATTAATTATTGTCGGTTGATGTGCATTTTGGAGTTTGATATAGAATCTGTAAGAGGACAACGCAAGCTCCGTACGACTTACCATCAACCTAATGCAAAAATAAGTATTGGGGTAAGTCTAATATAACTGAACCAGCCAAAACTATCATCTGGCCATTTCAGTGACCATATAATAATTTTTGAGTTAACTCCTGCAGAATCTTGTGAAAATTTTATTATGTTTAAAATTGGGAAAATTTGCGTTTTTATCTGTAAAAAGAAAAAAATGGGAGATTTTATGGTAAGCAAACTTGCTTAAGGGTTTTTATGGTGTTTGGGACTAACCAACATGAAGCTGGTATATAGTCCTTAACACCTAAAATTCCCCATGGCTGCGATATTTTCAAGGGACCTATGATTTCAATCTGCAAACCACAAAGTATATGAACCATAGGAAGAGAAAGATAAAATTTTTTATGTTTTCTGGTTAATGTGCTGGTTTTGCTTGAAGGTAAGATCTTTTCGTCATGGATTAAAACTAGAAGACTCCAGAAATATCGTACAACCACAAACCAAATGTACAAAAGTATTTTTGTGATTTTGTAGTAAATTCCAAGGAATTTGATGTTAACTCGTAAGCTAAAGCTGACGTTTAATTAAATTAAATTACTTAATTTCAAAATGGAGACAACATTGTTGTTGTATTTTATTATCAGTCGACTGTAAAAGTAAACGTTGCGGTAGGTACAACAAAACTGAAGTATCCGTAATCAACAAATGATTATTTCTGTGACTGGGTATGTAGTATAATTCGAAAACCTAGTCTTCAATATCAACCCCTGGAACAACGTTAATTTTGAATTGAATTATCTAGTTATTTAATTTTAAATTCAAGAAAAATATGTTGTTTCATCTGTAATAGGAAAAATATATTTAAATTTCTGGTGGCGAAACCCCCCTGTGGGGTTTTATTGATGCAAGCGACTAAACCCAGCTTTATCAACCCAGTGTTTTTAACCAAAATTCTACACAGCTGGAACAATTCCGCAAACCTCAATATGGGGCTAGAAGGTTAAAATTTTAATTTCCTGGTGGTTGGCGTGCAAGCTCTGAAGGGGGTCGGTGGAACCTTCGTGCGGCCCTTAAAATATCCGGTGATCTCTAAGGTCCAGGTTCAATTGATAAATAGAGCTGTAAATTTGTCAGTGTCACTCACCAACTTGAAGGACGTTATCAACGCAGCCGGTCTCGAGTAACTTTAATCCTTTGCAAAAAGACAAGTTCTGGGGTTCACCACTCGAATTCACTGGGGGCACTCGCGACAAAGAAGAGTACATGCATATATCTCGCTCGTTCCGGGGGAAGGACCAGTAGATGATCCTCCGCTGCACGGGCTCCGGGATGCGGTCATAGCGTTCCTCGATGCGCTGGAAGGGGATGTTCTCGGCCACGATTTTGGCCGTGATGTCGAGCAGCGTGTCCGGGGAGCGCACCCCCGGGTCCCTGAGTAGAGGCCCCCCGCTTGCCCGCGAGCAACACAACCGCCTGGCCACTGCCATCGACGACACACTCTCACTAACTGAGGGCCCGACTCGCGAGCACCGACCCGGCGCAGGCGCTCCCCACCGAACACAGCTGATGGGGCCCCCGCGTGCGTAATGTCGTTTGTTTATATTCACCACATGGCGCAAGGTGCAGAGGGGCGCCAGCCGGAGAAGACCGTCCACATGGGACCCCTCCACTGACTTACAAAAACATTGTAGAATACACGCATCGTAAACAAACAACAGAGCAACCCGGAATTATCCCACTTCTGACACCAGATGCAAAAAGTGTCGCTGTGTATTTCATGATGCCTGATCTTATTTTAATTGTAATTACCTCCGCTCTGCCACTAGTTCTTTGTAGCTGTTGCTAAATACTATCTCGAGGATGTTACCATACAGTATATATAATTTGTACACTTAACACTGCAAGAAAAATCTGCAAAATTTTAATTTTGACAGACTGAAAGTTAGAGCATCTTTAAATTAGTCAAAGATCGTTTAAACGTGAACGATATACAGACTGTCTAATTTTTAATCCAACGGTAAATATTTCCTTTGCAGTGTACCTACTTACTTAAAAACATTTTTTCATTATCTTAAATAATTGCTTTATCCAATTCATCAAAACATAAAAATTATTATTAGAGTTACAAGGAAGCAGGTGAGAGCAAACATAATTTTTACAACAGTTTGTTTTTTTTTTACTATAAATTCATATTTACTAAATTATAAAAACAAAAGTAGTCAAATATTTACTGTGATATTACGGTGTCATATAACCTTGCGGTAAGTACTTCTAAATTTAATTAAAAAAAAAAGTAGATTTGACATTTATTTTAACGTAATGGAAAAATATTAAATAGTACAGTTAGCTGCGAAACTGGACACCAACATTTCAGATCCCGGGGGTGAAAGTAGAAAAAATGTCTTGCCAGAAAGCAATTGGTTGAGCGTTTAAAAAATGAAACACAAGCTTGCGACGTATACGTTGGTGTCGTGTGCAACAGACAATTATTGACCGTGCTTCTACCTTCCACCGCCCGCTAACCATGGTCGGACGGGTATATAAAAAGCACAAATTTCAGTGAGAAATCATTATGTGTTCTGTGAGTTGAATTTGTTTGTTGTAGATTGTTTACGAAAAATAAATTATTATTTTTCTTCGTTGTCCAGTGTTTTTAAATCGGAATTGAATTCTGTTTCCAAATCTTTTACCGTAACGCCGTTCTGGATTACTTTCACTTTAGTTTAGTTGTTTTATATGAGATTTTATTCAAGACGAACAACTCGAGCTAGAAAATAGGCTAGCAGCTCAGCTAACAAATGTGTCGTTAAAAAATATGTTTGCGTTTGTAGTGTTTTTCTATACTGATAATTTTCTTGGGTTAGGAAGTTAAGGAAAAACCTACAGCTAGAAGTTTCGTAAAAGGACATCCATGTCTATGATTAGTTTGGCTTGATTGTCAGTTAAAACTGTAGAATTGCTTACTCTGCTAGTCCATATTAAAAGGCAGTATCTTTTTTTTTCTCATTCATTCATACTACCGACCCCCTCTCCCCGGAACCGCATTCGCATTACACACTAACCATTCTTGCAACATCCACCCTAAACTTAACTAACCGAAATGCGGTCACCCCAGCTGAGATTCGAAACCACAGCGGAACGAGCGCAATTCAGTGTGACCTCGAGTGGCAACGCGTTGCTGCGCTAGACCACCGAGGTCCCTAAAAGGCAGTATCTGGATTATATTGCAAAGTAAGGTTAATTTCGGAAAAACTTAACATCAGGTTCATTCAGCTAGTTCTCCAACAAAAATTCGACTTATACCTTAGCATAAGTTCTTAGGAATGATTGTGCTATTATTTTGGCTTTTAAAATTTCCAATATAGTTTAGTTCACATAAAGTCGTGATGTAAAAGTATTCATTTATTAATTGACAGCCTTTTTGTCCCACTGCTGGGCATCGACTTCTTCTCTGCTACGTGTTTAGCCTCAGCGCTAAGGTAGAAACACGGGGGACCTACAGTTTGACGTCGAATCGTAACGACAGAAATTCCAGAGAAGGTTTTTAGTATTAAGATCCCACCATGCAGACATAATCAAAATTGGTAACAATTAGGGTTTCTCTAATTTTTACCAATTAACAATCAAAAACGGCAGCAAACTGTGAACTTAGTTAATTCCACGATCAACCCATGAAAGATATCACACACTTCAAGTAATCATGCAGGGTAAAAACCAAGGTAACTTGAACGTAAATTTCTCAGAAATAATTGTGGGTTTTTAGTCCAACGCTATGGTGATTTATGGCAATCTTCCGGTTAATGACCATTTACACTTTCAGCGGCAGCATGTCAGTTGAAAATAAATAGTATAGTAGAGCATTCATTGTAAACAACGAACAACGCGTATCTTCCGTTCTTGCAATATAATACAGATTAAATATGTATGTATTTTACGAGCTATTTTTGATAACTCGAATTTTCGATAATTCAAATTATTTTTGATTTTCCCTCAACTTTGACTTATCGAGTTTCGACTGTAATACTGCCACCTGAAAGTAGGTTTTCATTTTTGAAAATGATTCTTTTATATTTAGAAACACCCAAATATAGGATCGGTAAACTGCTTACATGACCGAATGAATTCGTAAGGTTTACTTTCAATAGCCTGCGTATATTAGAATTTTAACCATACTGTAGAATTAGCAATGATGTATTTTCTAAATACTCACTTTAAAAAATAAAATTAAAGCAGAACTAGCTAGAAGAACCTTAGAGAAAAATCAAAAACAAGCATGTTTTCCATCCCTCACTTTTCCCAAGAGGCCACTCAAAAGCGTCAACTTCTATCACTTCGGTATTTGGTTGCCCGTGGTAACATCTGAGCTTTTCAGCTTAAAGCATTAAATTCTATTATCTACCATAATATAAAAAGCACCTCGAATGCGTAAAGAATTGTTGTTATGCCTGAACCAAATTGCAGTTTGTATTGTCCGATTTCGAATTTCAATTGCACATATTGATGTTGTATTTATTAGTTAAAAGTTAATTATAAATTAGCAATGGGTACAATCGAAAATTTTGGAAATTACGAGTACTAGATTTTAATAACAGTGCATATACATTTTTGGCCGAAGGTATCAGGTTCGAAGCTCGACAGGGAACGGGAAAAGTCGTGGGTTTACACTAGCAAGTAAGTTACGTATTTCAGCAGTACAAAATCAGTTTTTGAGGACCTACTTTTTATATTGCGTTAATTAAATGAGCTCTATTACCTCTTAGTTTTGCTGACATGGGATCCCGAAATACCTGAAAGTAGTCGAATTTGAGGATATGTAAGTCCCTCTAGGAGGCGATCGTGAGCTACAGGTTGGGGCGTTAGACTTCTATGCTGAAGGTCTAGGGTTCAATTCTCAGTACCGGACATGCAATTTTAAACAACTAAATGCACGCATAATAATCAGCAAACATACAGAATGAGTCTAGATAAATGTCTAGTAATTATAGGTTATGTTATAGTAGATATTATTAACTGGAATTTACAAGATGTGATTCCTGTTGTATTTATTGTAGCACAATAGCTAATTGCTCGCCGGAGAGGTTCAACAATAATCACGCATAATACAGTCAGCAAATATACAGACTGAGTCTTGATAAATATCTAGTAATTATAGGTTATGTTATAGTTGGTATTTACTGGAATTACAAGAGCTTATTCCTGTTGTATTTATTGTAGCACAACAGCTAATTGCTGGCCGCGGAAGCTCAACAACAATCACGCATAATATAGTCAGCAAATATACAGAATGAGTCTAGATAAATGTCTAATAATTATAGATGATGTTATAGTTGGTATTAGTGGAATTACAAGAGCTTATTCCTGTTGTATTTATTGTAGCACAACAGCTAATTGCTGGCCGCGGAAGCTCAACAATAATCACGCATAATACAGTCAGCAAATATACAGACTGAGTCTTGATAAATGTCTAGTAATTATAGGTGATGTTATAGTTGGTATTTACTGGAATTACAAGAGCTTATTCCTGTTGTATTTATTGTAGCACAACAGCTAATTGCTGGCCGCGGAAGCTCAACAACAATCACGCATAATATAGTCAGCAAATATACAGAATGAGTCTAGATAAATGTCTAGTAATTATAGGTTATGTTATAGTTGGTATTTTCTGGAATTTGCAAGAGGTGATTTCTGTTGTATTTATTGTAGCACAACAGCTAATTGCTAGCCGCAGAAGCTCAGTAAATTGCCCGCATAATATAGTCAGCAAACATACAGAATGAGTCTTGATAAGTGTCTAATAATTATAGGATATGTTATAGTTGGCATTTACTGGAATTTGCTGATTCCTGTTGTATTTATTGTAGCACAACAGCTAATTGCTAGCCGCAGAAGCTCAACAAAAATCACGCATAATATAGTCAGCAAACATACAGAATGAGTCTTGATAAGTGTCTAATAATTATAGAATATCTTATAGTTGGTATTTTCTGGAATTTGCAAGAGGTGATTTCTGTTGTATTTATTGTAGCACAACAGCTAATTGCTAGCCGCAGAAGCTCAGTAAATTGCCCGCATAATATAGTCAGCAAACATACAGAATGAGTCTTGATAAGTGTCTAATAATTATAGGATATGTTATAGTTGGCATTTACTGGAATTTGCTGATTCCTGTTGTATTTATTGTAGCACAACAGCTAATTGCTAGCCGCAGAAGCTCAACAAAAATCACGCATAATATAGTTAGCAAATATACAGAATGCGTCTTGATACGTGTCTAATAAGTATAGGATATCTTATAGTTGGTATTTTCTGGAATTTGCAAGAGGTGATTTCTGTTGTATTTATTGTGAATCCAGGACAAAAAACCCCGGACAAAAACCCGGACATAAAATCCCCAGAAAAAAACCCCCTGGACATAAAACCCCCTGGACAAAAACCCCCGGACATAAAACCCACCGGACAAAAACCCCGCACAAAATTAATTATTTATATTATAAGTAATGCTAAAATAGTTATTTTTGTCAATATTTAATCACTTTAATCAATTTACTTTACAATACTAATACGAACTTTACAATCTAATGTTATTACTAATAGCATTTAAAAAGTTTTCAATATCAGGTTCGGTAATGACAGTTATCATAAATGCTTTTTGTCCACGCGAAAAAACCAATGTTAATTCACGGGGTGCCACTAATTAAACTGCATTTACTAATTTTTATCTAATTACTAATTACTATAAAAGTCGAAACGTTATAAATGATAGCAAACACTAGCGTTGACGCTTGACACATCCTAACCTAACCTATGATTTGACAGCATTATTTGTTAATCGTGCCAACCAAATGAAGACAAGTCCTCAAATTCCAAAGGCCACTGCGAATCCGTTTTTATTTGTACGCACGCTATAAATTTATACTGAATTCATACCCTATAAAACAGATTAAATCCGTGCTTGTTTTTTCGACGGCTTTTTACTTTCCCATACCTTATAGGTATAGGGTATTACTTTCCCATACCTTATAGGTATAGGGTA
>JABXWE010013580.1:0-14342 GCA_014611495.1 Limonius californicus
GAACGCATTGGCGGTCCTATCAATAGAAAAGAAGTTCGTCCAGTCTATCCCGGATTTTGACAACAAAGTCATAGACGTCTTTTCCAGCATGAAAAATAGGAGAATGGATTTTATGTACAAAAAATAGGTAAGTTTCTTCTTGTGCCCACCCTCTTTCTTAACTCACGAGCCGCCACTGTAATCAGTGGCGGACTATAGGGGAAGTGTTAGGGGCTGGAGCCCGGGGCCCCAGATGCTGAAGGGCCCCCCTGACGCCTCAAAAACGGCTTCAAAAACCATATGCAATTTTTAACGAAATATGAATTTATAAACACACGTTTAGCCTAATCTCGACAATCTTATGTTTGAATTTATATCGATATAACTCTATAACTGTGTATTCAGTATCACTGATTTAAACTAGTCTATGAAGCAAGCAAACATGCAGCGCTACGCTAACCAGAGTGACCGCGTTTATTGCTCATTGCTCTAAGGAGTCTAAGGAATTACTTTTACAAAACACAGCACGCGCGGCAATCCAGGTCGCAGCGTTTACCTATATTTTTTCTCATAAAATGCTCGGAAGAAAATACGAAAGCGGTTCCCGAAAACGAAGAAAGGCCGCAAGTAAGGCAACAGAAACGGCCAAATGTCGAAAAGTACCTAACAGAGTATTTGGTTCCCATACCTGAGTCAGGAAATGAGCAAGCCGCAGCTAGTGATAATGATACTTTTTTTTTTCACACATTCATACTACCGTTCCCCCCCCGGAACCGCTTTCGCATTACTTCAGGGGGGTGCGGGCGTCCCTTAGACACTAACCATTCATGCAGCATGCACCCTAAACTTAACTAACTGAATTGCGGTCGCCCCAGCGGGGATTCGAAACCACGCCGGAACAAGCGCAATTCAGTGTGACCTCGAGTGGTCAATGCGTTCTCGCACTCGACCACCGCGGTCCCAGTGATAATGATACTAGGGGTATAAGTGAAATTCTGTCGGACAATATATCGAGTTCAGTGCAGACCAAACAAGCAGAAGGTACCACCTGTAACAATGAAGAAGAACAACAAAATAAAATTTCAACCGCACTCGCCATTAGAGAAGGTAATTTAGCAGAACCAGAATTTAACTAATATGTAGACGTACACGCAGATAACAACAATATTAATGAAACTACTGCAATAATCGAAAGCCAGGAAAATAGATCCAACGATTTGACATTATGGCCAAAACTCCGGAGTACCAATTTTATGAGTAATTGTCTACTAAAGGAAGCAACTTTTTTTCAAAACCAAAGTGAAAGTGAAGATCCTTATTTCTACCGTGCTTCAATAAGGCATTATAAAGATCAAAATAGACAATTTTCGAAGAAATATTTCGTTAAATACTTAAAAAACGGGCAAGCCGTTCCTAGATGACGGCTGTGTTATTCGCCCAGTAGCGGCAATATTTACTGTTTGTTTTGCAGTCTATTTGCTAAAACTGCAACGGCATATTCTACTGGATTCTCAAATTGGAAGCATTTGAATGAGTGTCTTGCGAGTCACGAAATGTCTGTTGAACACAATAAATCAATGTTGTCATGGATAACTCGTAAAAAAATTAAAAATGTTATCGCCAAACAACTACAAGAACAAATAAACAAACATGCAGATTATTATTACAATGTTTTAAAACGCGTAGTGGCTATAGTTAAGTTCCTAACCGAAAGAGGTTTGGCCTTTAGGGGTCATGACGGAAAATTTGGTTCTCCCCATAATGGTAATTTTATGGGATATCTTGAACTTTTAGCCGAATTCGATCCATTTTTAAGATTGCAAAAAGTGAAACCAAAGCTAGCCGAGCTAGCAGAGATCGCTTACGTACCTATCGAAGAACGTTCACGAAGAAATCATAGATATAATGGGGAAGCAAGTTTGGAAAAAAATTGTGGATGAAATCAATGACTTCGATACACACTATTATTGGATAATTGTGGACTCGACGTCGGATCTTGCACACATCGATCAGTTAGCAATTATTGTGTGGTATTGCTCAAAAGGAAAAATTTATGAGCGATTTTTGACATTTTGTCCTATGCAAAGTCACGCTGCTTTACCATTGTTTGAAACAGTTAAAAATTTCTAGGCAGAAAATTCAATACTTATTGAAAATTGCCGCGGCCAATCTTACGACAATGCCAGCAATATGTCAGGAAAATATAACGGTTTGCAGGCACTTTTTAAGAAAGAAAATAGTCTGATTGATTATGTTCCTTGTGCAGGCCACTCCTTGCAGTTAGCTGGCGCAGAAGCTTCGAAAGTTTCAATAGAAATTGTTAACTGTTTTGGTACAATGCAACAGATGTAGGTACGTGTTTTTCAGTGCATCTACTCACAGATGGGATCTTTTGGAACAGTCTGGAAAAGGAAAATTTACCATTTACCATAAAAAATTTAGGAAAAACCAGGTGGTCTAGTCATTACGAAGCCGTCCACGCTATCAAATTGAGTTACAAGCTTATTATGAACATTCTTCATGATACTTTTAATAACGAAGAAGAAAAGAGACACTGCAGAAATGAAGCCAAAAATCTCTATGAAAAATTTATAAAACTTGAAACGGCAGTTTTAACTATGATTTGGGATGATATCTTAGGGAAATTTAATAATGTGAGTGCAAAACTGCAGAAGCCCGGATTAGTTCTCTGTAAAGGTTTTGCTTTAATGTCGTCCATAAATAGCTGCATAAAAGATATGAGAGAAAATTCTGAACGGATAATCAACGAGTATGAGATTGAAGCAAAAGCTTTGAGCATTGATGAAATAGAACCAAATTATAGTTACATTAACAAAAGAAAGAGGACAAAAAGATTATCTGATGGCCAAGCAGAAAGAGAGCCGTCGATTTTAGACGATAATCGCTTTCGGATAGAAACAGTTAATGTGTTACTCGATACATTATCAAGAGCTTTGGATGACAGAGGGCAAGAAATTTATGTTTTTATTCGACTTGGGTAATAAAACCAAGGATGATTGTGACGAAGACATTATGAACCTTGTCATCAGTTATAATGCAAATGATATTGATAGGAGATTAAAAACGGATTGCGTAGGTTTTAAGACCTACCTGATTGAATTAGATAGATATACTGAATTGAATAAAGAAAGAAAGTCAAAAGAAACGGATCTTAAAAACAGAGAAGAAATACTGAACACGCTTTCATGTTCACAAATGCTACATGAAATATATAACAACGATTTGATTGATATTTTCCCAAATTTATACACTATATTAAAAATATATTTGACGTTACCAATAACTAGCTGCGAAGAAGAACGAGCGTTTTCGAATTAACAATTATAAATATAGGACCACAATGATGGAAACCAGATTGAATTGTTTGTCGATTTTATCATTTGAAAGCGACATTACCAAATCATTGACTTATGATGAGACATTAAAAGCGTACGCCCAATGCAAATCTCGAAAAGCTTCGTTTAACATATAGTGTTAAGTGTACGAATTTTGTTTTTTACTTATTATTATTTATATATTATATCACCTTCTCTTTGATTTATTTGAATAATAAAAAATATAAACTCTTATTGCTCTTAACCTGGCCTAACCCTAAAAATGTCTATCTTATATAATGGGACGGGGCCCAAAGAGTTTAATAGCCCAGGGCCCCGCAGTAGGTTAGTCCGCCACTGGTCTTAATGCAAATTCTCCTATTTGTACAGGATCTCTGCAGCATGATTTGGACACAGGTAAGTATTGCTGAGGATATACCGACAATTAGCAAGGAGGAAGTAGAAATAGAACTAAAGAAAATGAAAAACAACAAAGCCGCAGGATCAGATGGCATAGTAATAGAGTTAATAAAAACGGGAGGAGACCACTATTGCAGCATATAGTAACACTATTAAATAAATGTCTAGACACAGGGGTTAACACCTGAAGCATGGAAACACGCTAATGTGATCCTAATATACAAAAAAGGTAATATGTAAGACTTAAAAAACTACCGCCGGATTTCACTGTTACAGCATGTATATAAACTTCTTACAAAAACAATAACAAACCGCTTAGACGCATTCCAACCATCGGAGCAAGCTGGTTTTCGACAGGGGTAGAGACTATAGACCATATCCATGATGTGAGACAAGTCATGGAAAAATCATATGAATATAATCAATCCCTATACCTAGCCTTTAGGGTAGCGGGTAGATACTTTCCTACGATCCCGGTGGGAAATAGCTCTACTTCAGGGAAGCGCCCCTGCCCACGCGAGCCCTGGTTTTTTCCCACCTCCTAAACCATGTCTTAACCCTAGATCCTCCCAACATTCCAATTTCGTCCCCGCCCCCAATACCCTACCCCCTCACCAACCCGTCTGGCCAGCGCGGCGAGTGTACGGCTAAATACCCCGTATGAATGGTATCAATCAACCAAGGCCCTCAGTCTCCGGCAGTCCAACGAACCTTACCTATGGTAGCAGTCAAGGAGATCAATGGATAGCGGATGTTAAGAATCCCCGGATAAGATCAGGCTACCAACAACGACGAACAAAGCAACGATAACGGAATAAGCGATTATTTATAGCTACTTATAACACTAGAACCCTATTGCCAGAGGAAAAATTTACTGAACTGGAAGAAGAACTCAACCATGTAAACTGGGATATACTAGGCATATGCGAAGTCAGACGTAGGGGAGAGCAACAACTTCAAAACTGGACACCTCCTACACTATAAAGAAGAAGATGGATTATCGAGTGGAGGCGTCGCCTTCCCCATCTACAAAAAACATATAGAAGATGTAGTGGAAATCAAAAGCTTTAGCAGTAGAGTCCTCGCTCTCACACTTAAATTAAACAACAGATATAAGCTGATGGTTATCCAAGTCTATGCTCCCACAAGTGCGTATCCCGACGAGGAGGTGGAAAACTTCTATGAAGAAGAAGCCATGCAAGAATCACCAACAAAATATAATGTTCTAATGGGAGACTTCAACGCCAAGCTTGGTACTAAAGAGGATGATTCTGAGTTCGCACTGGGGACCTACGGATATGGAGAACATAATGACAGAGGTACTACGTTGCTACAATATCTTCTACACGAGAGTATGTACGCCATGAACTCCTTCTTCACGAAGAAGCCACAAAGAAAATGGACGTGGCGCAGTCCCGACGGCAACACAAGAAATGAACTCGATTTTATCATCACAAATCATCGAACAATAGTTCAGGATGTCACCGTTATGAACAAATGTTCGATAGGGATTGACCACACAATGGTTAGAGCAACAGTTAAAATTAACATAAAGAAAGAGAGGAAGATACTAACATCACAAACACATGCTAAAAAATGGACACACATCGAAGACCCAATACAATACCAACAATACATTGAATAAATTGATAAATTAAAAACAGAAGAGGTCGACATCGTAAAACTCAACGAAGAAATTGCTGATACATTAAAGACGGCCCAAGAAAGATTTACACAAAAACAACAACGAAATCGTGAAAACTAAGCAAAGAGACAAAAGATCTTAGGGCACAAAGAAGAAAATTAAGAGAAAGTCCTACCCGAAACCAATACTAATTCAAGCTACTAAATGAAGATATTTCTAAAGCGGTAAAAAAGGACATACGTAAATATAATACAGATGAGATAACCAGGGTAATAGAGAACAACAGAGGCACAAAAATCCTAAAGAAACACCTAAGTGGTACCAAGAAAAATATATGCAAACTTATAGATCGGCGAGGTAATGCTACATCTAACAGAGAAGAAATCTTAAAAATAATTGAACACTTTTACAAGACCCTTTACAAACAACAAAATTCTGAAACGGAATATGCACAACTTCCCCGCATCAATCAAGGATCTGAAGATATCCCTGAATAACTATAAGCGAGATAGAAAGCGCCCTTACCTGCATGAAGAACAACAGGGCGCCTGGCGAAGACAAAGTAGTAATTGAGGCTATCAAATTCAGTGGAAAACTTATGCTATGTGCTCTTCAAAAGCTATTTAACGCTTGCATTTCTAAAGGAATCACACCTACCCAATGCAATAATGCAATCATTATTCTTATTCATAAGAAAGGAGATATTGCCAATCTTGCCAACTACCGGCCTATAAGCCTCTTATTGCTTCTCTACAAATTACTCAAGAGGATCATTACACAACGATTGACATCAAAGTTTGATTTCTATCAGCCAAGGGAACAGGCGGGTTTCAGAAGAGGCTACGGAACAAATGACCATTTGCTGGCCGTAAAGGTTCTTATTGAGTGGTCCATAGAGTACAATAAACCGTTTATTCTTATTTTCATTGATTTCCAAAAGGCTTTTGATTCCATCAACCAGAAGGTCATGCTGCAGGAATTAGCAGAGTGTAGAATTGATCATCGTTACACTTCGCTCATAAATTCTTATGAAACGAGGATTTCGCCAAGGCGATAATATATCACCAAAACTCTTCACTACGCTGCTAGAGTTTGCTTTCAAAAAACACAATTGGGATCGCTTAGGAGTTAACATAGATGGAGAATACCTCAACCACTTACGACTTGCGGATGATATCATACTCATCGCGGATCGTCTTGATGATGCACAAAAAATGCAAGATGACTTAAATAATTCTACCAGACAAGCCGGACCAAACATCAATTTTTCAAAATCCCCATTTATGACAAACCTAGTACCCAGCTCAGGTATATCGGCAGAAGGCGTCCTATTAGAGCAGGTGTCATCCTATAGATACCCAGGTCACGAGGTTAAGATTAGTAGAGATAACCAAACCCACGAAATAACCAGAAGAATAGGACTAACATGGGCAGCTTTTGGTAAATTGGGCTACATATTTAGGGCAAATATTGCTGTGTGTCTGAAAGGAAGGTTTTTAACATGTGCAACCTTCTAGTCTTGACCTATGGAGCAGAAACATTGACATTGACAAAGAAGACCGTTTCCAAAATACAGGTCGCCCAACGACGCATGGAGCGGTCAATGCTGGGTATATCTTTAAGAGATAAGGTACCGAATACCGAAATACGTCGCAGAACAGGAGTGGAAGATGCCATCAACAAAATCACCAAACTGAAGTCGAACTGGCCGGGTCACGGTGCGAGACTAACAGACCATAGATGGACCAAAAAACTATTGGAATGGCGACCAAGAGCAGACGCCTACCGAAGCAGAGGTCGTCCTCCCTCACGATGGACCGATGATATAAGGCGCATTCGGGGTAACTGGATGCAGGCGGCCAAAGATCGCGATAATTGGACTACAATAATGGAGGCTTATCAGTGGACAAATATACAGGCTAATTGATGATGATGATAATACTTAGCCTTTATTGATTTTGAAAAAGCGTTCGATACAGTTGAAATTTGGGCACTTGCCAATGCGCTGAAAAGATGCAGAATCGATTATCGATACATCCAATTAATTGAGAACACATACAATAACGCGACTATAACAATACAAACTTTCGAAAAGGCAAAACCGGTGAATGTAAGGTGTGGTGTCTCGCCCAAACTGTTCACTAATCTCCTAAAAGGTGCGTTTAAAACTTTGAATTCGGACACGAAGGGCATCAACATTAATGGCGAATACCTCAATAATCTACGCTTCGCCGACGACATTGTCTTACTGACAGACAATATCGAGGACTTGAAAACAATGGTAATGGATATCGGGAAACCAACACAAATGGTTGGGCTAAAAATGAACCTATCGAAAACAAAAATTATGTCTAACAGAAAAAATGTGTACCACCTATCCGAGTTACTTGGGACAAAAATTGACTTGACACGCAAGCAGCAGAAGTTGATCGAAGAATCAAACTCGGATGGGCGGCATACGGAAAATTGAGGAATGTGTTTAAATTGAATATACCCACAGTACCTCAAAACAAAGGTATTCAACCAATGTGTCCTCCCAACGATTACATACGCCTCTGAGACGTGGTCCCTTACTGAGACTATAATAAAAAAGATGAAAGTGGCCCAGAGGGCAATGGAGATGTCAATGCTTGGAGTACAGCTGTAGGAACGAAAAACAAATGAGTGGATCTGAGACAAAACTAGAGTAGACGATAGGTTTGTTCCAACACCGCGAGAAACCATTCATCGTACGGTAACGCGCACGCGCAATAGATAAAATGTAATGCATTTTAACTATTGCGCATGCGCGTTACCGTACGATGAACGGTTTCTCGCGGTGTTGGAACAAACCTGTAGTAGCAAAACTGATCATAAGCTTAAAGTGGCAATAGGCAGGGAGAAGGGAAGACAACAGATGCAGCAGGAAGGTGACCGAGTGGAGGCCAAGAACGGGAAGAAGAGATCGTGGTAGGCATTGAACCCGATGAAGGGACGATATATGCAAGATAGCCGGAACACAGTGAATGGGATCAACCATTGAACGCAGAAAATGGCGACAAATTGGGAACGCTTACATCTAGGGATGGACTATATAAACGCTGTAAATGATGATGATGATGAAGAATTGCTGTGATTTCCGTTTGGAACACTGTGGCAAAGCATCCTAGGTTAACGCTGATTGCCTTTCCCGATTTGGTTTTGTAGATGCCCAGACATATACCATTTTCTGATCTAAACTCGTCTGTAAACTAAACTACTCAAAAATGAATAGGGATATTGTAATATAAACCATATATGTTTGTATTTGGCGACTAATGATCGTCTATTATTGATAATTAGAGCAAGCTGCAATGTTTGATGTTAAAAAACAATAAAAGAATCTAATCCAGTTGTAATTGTTTAACTGTATTAGTGTCAAGTCGAGTTTGTTTGTTTGATTGAATAATCTTTCCAGTGATCTTAAGATCTTTTCTGTTAATTGTTTTTTATTTGTGCGTTACATTTGTGTTCTTAGTAATAAACAGCAATGCAGAGAAATCATTTAACAATAGAACAACGAAATTTAGCCGTTGCTATGCACTAAAGAGGAGATCGCCAGGTCGACATTGCTGATATGTTAGGAACCACGCAGAGCATAATTTCACGTGCCCTTTTGCGCGTTATACAAACAGGTATCACTGGAAGAAGGCCTGGAAGTGGATCTTTTGGCATCACAACACCTCGTGAGGATCGACTTCTGGTAATTAATGCGATAATGCACCCCTTTTCCACCGTTCGACATCTACAGCAAGTGCTCCAGAATGCCACAGAAAATCGAGTCTCCGACCAAACCGTGAGAAATCGATTGTTTGAGGTAGAATTTATCTCATACCGCCCCCCTGAGATATCCTGCAAGAACTGTGGCTCAACGAACACACCGGGTTGAATAGTCAAGACGTAGGCTTCAAGAGAGGCGGCGGTGGGCTAGAGGTTAGCGCGTTACAAGCGAGGTATTCTGCCTAGTAAATCTTCTCTGGCGTAGAAGTGGTTCGGAGCTCACATTAAGCTGTTGGTCTTGTATGTCTGTGGTACTCTAAAGGCGCAACACAGGCATAGGAGAGAAGATAGCTACGTTTCGTAAGAAATAAAGCACTCGAAGAAGGTTTCAAGAAGCGACACCGTTGGATGATGTATTGTTTTCGTACGAGTCCAGATATTGTCTCAGCAATGATAGCCAGCGTCAAAGAGTATATCTTAATGCCGTACATCGTACCGTACCCTAAAGGGCCCATACACCTGCAAACAAATGCTCAAACTAAGGTCACCCATACACTATACACAATTTTATGCAAACTCCAGTTGCTTTTGTCGTGTACCTACGGAAACATGCCGTCTGACGACGCAGTCTGTTTAGCTGATTGTCATCGAGACCTGTGAAGCAATCATAAAGGTTTTGAAGAAATATATAGGGTGTATCAGAAATAGGTACAAATATTAAATCCGATGGTAGATTACAATATATACAAACTAGAAAAAACATTTCTTTGGCAATGGGACCCTTAAGATATGAGAAAATAATAATTGAAACTTTGACCCAAAATGGTTTGAGTACCGCAGGATAATGACAAAAATTTGAGTTCAAAGACATGATATGCAAAGGAGAGTAAGATAGAAGTGGAAAAAAAATCATATCACCTGCCACAAACTAATACTATTAGGTAAGTCAGTAATTTCTATTAAGTCTGTTGTTGTTATCACAAGCCAGACAAGTTTTTACGTGTTTGGCACTTTGGATTTACTTTACAATTAGGTAATAACCTTCTACAGCTTAAATGCATTTTTTATGTATCATCAGCAGTTCCGAAACAACATTTTATTGAATTTTTTAATTCAAAAAAATAAACTTAATGATTTTTAAAAAATGAATAGTACCATTGAATTCTACTTGAGCCAATCTATTACTGGTTTAAATATTTGTACCTATTTCTGATACACCCAGTATAAAGGTATTATTATTGCTTTAGTCATTTTCATATTTTAACATAAAATAACACAAATATGAACTAAAAAAATAACGTAAATGAAACGTTGAAATGAAGTAGTTGACGAGGTACCATATACTTATTGAAATTGTGGGTCAGAGAGTTATTACAGAATATTGTACTGGGTGTTCTCTATTGTAAAAAAATCGTTGATGTTCACTATTCTCATAATGGGATAGGTGTAATAAATAATAAAACTTCAAGGTCGAATCCCACACAAAATATAATAAATGAAAAAATTATTTAGTAACGTTTTCGGGACTACTGTGGCCCATTTTCAACACAAATTCATTAAATATTCAAAAATTTAAACATTCTTAAATTAAAAAACTTTTCATATAACGAAAAGGGAAATGCATTATCCAAATCAAATATCAATTCGTAAATATAAATAAAAATACGTAAAGAGGGCGAAAGCCCCTCACATGTTGTAAACTAGTTTGAATTTAAACAACAAGAATTTTTTAATTTAAGAATGTTTAAATTTTTGAATATTTAATGAATTTGTGTTGAAAATGGGCCACAGTAGTCCCGAAAACGTTACTAAATAATTTTTTCATTTATTATATTTTGTGTGGGATTCGACCTTGAAGTTTTATTATTTATTCTCTATTGTAGTTACCTGTAATGGGGTTGGAGGGTATGAGCATGATTGGCTATTATTTGACGAAGATGCGTAGTAGGATGAAATTGCAGAGGGGGGACGTGAAGTTGGTTCATTTATAGTAACTGAATTCCTATGCAAAGTGCCCAAGAGAACTTCATATACAATATCGTTTATGGCTTTTTCGGCATGAATTTGTTGAAATAATGATAGATTCCTCGTAATCAGTTGTCTCTTTTCGGTTTTCAGCTCTACGTTGTACTGGAGTTTCCGGTGTGTCTAGAGGTGTATCTGTTTCTTGAGGTGTATTTGTTTCTTGGCTACTTATGTCTTGGGAAAGATCCTGCAAAAAATAAAAAGTAGGTTTATAAGAGCATACTTTTCCTTATTAAACAACCGTATAAATAACACTAATGACAGCTCCCACAAAGTGAAAATGAATGGAAAATTGTAGCTAAAAATTTTGAGACGAAGTGGAATTTTCCTTATTGTCTTGGGGCGACGGACGGCAAACATGTAAAGATATTTCTGCCGCCCGGAACGGGCTTATATTACTTCAACTACAAACATTCATTTTCCATTGTTTTAATGCGAATCGTAAATGCAAATTATGAATACTTGGTGGTTCCGTCCTAGCCATCCCAAAAGAAGTAGCAGAGGAGATTAAAACGAATCCTAATTCGAAAAAAGCACCAGGTTACGATCTGACCACCGGTGAAATACTGAAGCAATTGCCTAGAAAAGGCATAGTCTTACTCACCTACCTATTCAACGCAGCTTTCACACTGAGACAAGGTCCTACCTGTTGGAAAGTTGCAGAAGTAATCATGATGCCAAAGCCAGGTAAACCTCTTAACGAGGCAATATCCTACAGGCTCATTTCCCTCTTACCTATTGTCTCAAAATTATTTGAAAAGTAGTTGCTTAAAAGGCTAAGACCTCTGATAGAAGATAACAAACTAATACCATATTTTCAGGTCGGTTTCAGACAAAAGCACTCAACCATCGATCAAGTGCATCGTATCACCGACGTAATAGAATAGAGATACTGACATCATATATCTCAGACAGACTCTTGATAATAAAACAGGAAGACGAATATTCTAATCTGAAGGAAATACGAGCGGGCGTGCCTCAAGGTAATGTCCTTGGGCCTATCCTTTACCTGCTATATACCAGTAATATACCAGCAGTAGAACGGATCACAGTAGCCATATTTGCAGACGACATTGCACTCCTCGTAGTGGACAAAGAGCAAGATATGTCCACTAGAAGACTGCAAGTAGCTAGCAACAGAATACTTGATTGGACTAAACAATGGAAGATCAAGTTAAACGAGCTCAAATCTATACATGTTAATTTCACCAACAAAAAGTTAGTTAATCCGCCGATCTTGGATATTAATGGTACCATTGTGCCGTATGAGAATAACGCCAAATATCTAGGTACGACCCTGGACGCCAGGCTCCGATGGAAAAAGCAGGTGAAGAAAAAAAGAGCTGAGCTTAATCTGAAATAGAAACAACTTTATTGGATCCTTGGTAGAAATTCCAAGTTGGCAATACACAACAAACTACTGATCTACAATCAGATCCTGAAACTGGCATGGCTGTATGGTATTCATCTCTGGGGCTGCGCCAGCGATACTAACATCAAATCCATTCAAACATTTCAAAACAAAGTGTTGCGTAACATAGTTAACGCTCCATGGTATGTACGTAACTCCGATTTACACCGAAACCTCAACGTTTCAATGGTAAAAGACGAGGTCAAAAGCCATACTCGCAAACACGAAGCCAGACTTCACCTTCACGAGAACGCAGAAGCTCTTCAACTGCTGGACAACCAACACCTAGTCCGAAGACTGAAGAAGACCAAACCATTCCAGCTTGTGTAAAATCAGAGCATGGTGCGTGAGTGAGAATGTAAATGCAAGTTAGAAAACTCTAAAGGACATCGCTGGATGGACTCTAGTTATTAAGTAATTAGTATAAGAATATAACAGATAAAAATTAATGGTTAGTCTTTTAGACTAGTTTTAATAATGTAAACATCGCAGGTGCTAAATAAAAAAAAATGTGTATGAAATCCAAGTCACATCGCCAGACACAATGCGATTCCAGGTACTCTTCGGTAGGCACAATACGGTGCAGGTATTAATCGCCTTGAGTTCTGTAGCAGAGCAGAAAGGCCGGTGCAGAGCCCATTCGCTGGTTTTCGTGCACATTCGTCAATCTTTTCAGAGCCCACTGCGCTTAAGGTTTGTGGTACTGTCGCCTGTTCGTGGCAATTTCATACAGTATTGTACGTGAAATTTGAGCGGTCGCGTAGCCACAATGCCACTGGTCTGGTCAAACGGTAACCACAGTCAAGCAACGCAGGCGCAGGTCACAACTAGAATGGATTACCATTTTAGTGGTGCTACAACAGCGACGAGCCGTGCTTTGGAGGGCACGTTCAAGCCGTCGGTTTCGGCTTCCGCTACGGTGGAATGCTTGTCAGTAGTGGTGGGGGCAGGGGGGGGTAATCTGTAGGTCATATCAGAGACGCTAGCGCGAATTGATAAATCTGATACCAGGCTCCACCACGGCCATACGAATTATTATTATAATTACGTTTGTTTTAAACCGATTCTCAGGGAATACCCGCATATCAAAACAGTTTACTTAAAAATCACATTTGAAACTGTCATGTTATTAATCTATAATTTATAAACACTTAAATTATTTTCGAAGGAAAATGGTATACAATAAAATTTGAAGTCGCCCTGTATATTAGCTGCTTTTTCCCCGCGTACTAAATAAATTCATTTCAAAATCACATTTGAGACTGTCTTGTTATTAATCAATAATTTATAAACACTTAATTTATCTTCGAAGGAAAATGGTATACAATAAAATTTGGAGTCGCCCTGTATATTAGCTGCTTTTAACCGATTCCGAGGGAATCCCCGTGTACCAAATAAATTCATATAAAAATCACGTTTGAGACTGTCATGTTATTAATCAATAATGTATAAACACTTAAATTATTTTCGAAGGAAAATGGTATACAATAAAATTTGAAGTCGCCCTGTATATTAGCTGCTTTTTCCCCGCGTACTAAATAAATTCATTTCAAAATCACATTTGAGACTGTCTTGTTATTAATCAATAATTTATAAACACTTAATTTATCTTCGAAGGAAAATGGTATACTATAAAATTTGGAGTCACCCTGCATATTAGCTGCTTTTCACCGATTCCGGGGGAATCCCCGTGTACCAAATAAATTCATATAAAAATCACGTTTGAGACTGTCATGTTATTAATCAATAATTTATAAACACTTAATTTATCTTCGAAGGAAAATGGTAT